>JARHVA010010906.1:0-114316 GCA_037957365.1 Torreya grandis | reverse complement strand
AGCCAGGAATTCTGAATTATTTTTCAGCTACATATGACACTCCCTCAAATGAGTTTCGTCAGAGGAACTATGTATCTAGATTCAATGCTCATTTCACTGAAAATTTTGATGATTTGTGTAGAGATGTACTATCCATTAAGGATACTGTAAAATAACATTCAGAAAAAAGGTTGATTCTTTAGATTCAAAGCTTGACAGTTTAGATGATAGTCTTAGTTGGCTATCTAAAGAAGACCAAAACGCCGAATCCTCATCCAAACCTCTTTGTTCAGTATCTTTTGGCCCTTCTTTCAAAACAATCAAAAAGTGACCTAGTCATTCCCTTATGCAACGCACTCATGTCCATTTGCAGCCCTGGTATCTCAATATTTGAAAAATGCTTACCTAACTTCTGTGGATGTGGAACAGCGACTTTCATATGCAAGCTTTCTAAATTGTTTAGCAAATCTCATTAAAGTCACAGAAACAGATCTTGAAAAAGAAACCAGTATGTTTAAGCCTCTGGCTATTAAGGCTTTTAGTGTGTATAAAACGTCCGAGTTAGTTAAGTCTAAGTTTTTATATACTTCTACTTATCTCTCATTTGTCAAACCCAGAATTAAGTCTGAAGAGCTAACACTCTGTTATAAACCTAAAAAGACTTATCAAACAAATTTACTCTCCCTGTTACCTAAGAAAGAAATTACTTACATCAGGTCACATGAAGATGTAAAGTTTGTTCATTTTGGTTTAATCAGAATACATATTAGACCTCTGATTCCTAGCAATATAAAACCAGTTTTGTATTTGGCTTTGTGTGATCGTCACCAAGTCAGCTTCAAGCATTCTTGTCAATTGTCTAGCCTTGGCCGACTTAATGATGATGTTATATGTTTTGAGTTTTGTCCAAACCTTTCTGTTGCAGTCCGCGACAAAGGTTGCAAAGAAGTTAAGCATGGATCTCTTGATTGTTGGGGTTTATTTACTTCCTTATTTGGTCTTGAAATGCTTGGAGAATTTCAGTATGCATCTATAAACATTTCAGTTCTATATAGTATGATAAATACTAACCACCCCAAAATCTTATAAAATCTGCCCTATGCTAGAAGATTAAGTGGTACAGTCCAGTTACAGAAAGGACATATCGAGACAGTCAAAGTTCCCTCAGAATGGAAACTTGATTGGCTTAAGCATGTCTCTCCCAGGATGAAAAGTCAAGCCACTGTCCACCAAAGTGATGGTAGATCTGTAAATATCTTACCTAGATCCTTATCCATGCAATCATCCCATCTCTCTCCTACTAGACCATCTACGTCCTCATCCCGTAGATCTGTAAAGACTGGTCATATTCTAATAGAGGATGAAGAGGTAAATCTAGGCAATGATTTACCCCCAACATTAATGAGTCTTCCTAGAGAAGACAGTCTTGAGTTCTACACAGAAGATACAGTTACTCTATACAGAGGTGGAAGATGGCCACCGCCAAAAGGTGTCCACAGACAGCCAGTAGGAATTCTGAATTATTTTTCAGCTACATATGACACTCCCTCAAATGAGTTTCGTCAGAGGAACTATGTATCTAGATTCAATGCTCATTTCACTGAAAATTTTGATGATTTGTGTAGAGATGTACTATCCATTAAGGATACTGTAAATAACATTCAGAAAAAGGTTGATTCTTTAGATTCAAAGCTTGACAGTTTAGATGATAGTCTTAGTTGGCTATCTAAAGAAGACCAAAACGCCGAATCCTCATCCAAACCTCTTTGTTCAGTATCTTTTGGCCCTTCTTTCAAAACAATCAAAAAGTGACCTAGTCATTCCCTTATGCAACGCACTCATGTCCATTTGCTTGCCACTGGACATACTATAGGTAAGCATTTTTCAATCAGTTTCATTTTTCAGTAGAGCATATTATAGGTAAACATAATGTAGTTGCAGATTGGCTCAACAGGAATCCTCCAGCCTCCCTAAAGCATCAGCCTGCACCTGGATTCAATCTGACCAGGATATTAAACCAAGCATTTGATTCATTGAGTGTTGTGGTTCAAGAATAGATTCTCAGAGAAGGCATGCATCCCCATTTCACGAAGATTTCTTATGCAGCAGCCCAAGACCTACAAATGTCTACAGCAGTGACGATTCAAGCAAACCGTAGACAGAATTCTGGAGTCATCACAATAGAACGAATCAACAGTGAATATCTCTACAATCAATTCACTGATTTATTAAAATGACCACTATGGACGTGGCATATTTGGATCAGATCGGCACATAATGAACACCTGTATCGGTGGATAGCAAGACATGGCCCGCACCGCATTCACGAAGAACAAAATCACAGCCAAGATACGGTGGTACATACAATAATTCACAGACAGCTTGAGTGGGAATCTCATTTCCACTGTACTCCATGTCATATGCCATGTGACACTAGTCGTTGCCGACATTGGTACCTCCAAAGCACATTTCAGATAAGGTGCCTTTTTCAGCCTATATCCGAAGATGACTTATTCGACGAAGTGGAAGACATGTTGGGCCCACAACCCATGATTCCTTCATCACCATCACCGACATAGTCATGTGGGTCTAATGCATCCAATAGCATCTCATTGTAGCCATGAGCTGTAAAGCATGACGAGATAGACACCGCCTTGCCAGCGAGCAAGCAGGACCTCTCTATTGCTATAAATAAGCCTCTCTGCCTTAGTATTAGCATCAAAAAAATTTCATTGTGAAAATCTAGTAGCCTTGTAAAAAGAGTATGCTCTTCACTTGCCCTTTTCGAAGGATCCGAATCAGAAATTGATACAAGGATATTGTAATAAGCTTGTAATAGTTTTTGAGAGAAATAGCGAAGCCATAGCCATTCGGCCCCTGCCTACTATCGCAGGTTTCTATTAAGGATATTGAAAGAAGATTGGACAAAGGAGCCATCTACTGACGCGATAAAAAGATTGGTATCAGAGCCACTTCAGGTTTAGAACCAGTTTCAAGTATATACTGTAAGTTGTGATTTACTTTCTTATTCCATGGATCAGATCTTTTGAGTTCTCTACTCTGCAAATTTCTTTGGGAAGTCATTGCATCGAGTCTCAGGCCATTCACCCATTTTGTCATAGGCCGCTTTTATCTCTGCATCTCCTTTTCCCTGACCAGAAATTTCTCGCACTCCAGAACCCAAATCTCCCCACAATGGAATTCGGAAAGGCACCATCCACATCTACCATAGAACTTGTGAATGAATCTGAATTTGAAGGTATATATGAGTTACCTCCATTTGTCCCAAATTAGATGTCAGACTGTCCTGACATTAAAGTCACAGAAACAGATCTTGAAAAAGAAACCAGTATGTTTAAGCCTCTGGCTATTAAGGCTTTTAGTGTGTATAAAACGTCCGAGTTAGTTAAGTCTAAGTTTTTATATACTTCTACTTATCTTTCATTTGTCAAACCCAGAATTAAGTCTGAAGAGCTAACACTCTGTTATAAACCTAAAAAGACTTATCAAACAAATTTACTCTCCCTGTTACCTAAGAAAGAAATTACTTACATCAGGTCACATGAAGATGTAAAGTTTGTTCATTTTGGTTTAATCAGAATACATATTAGACCTCTGATTCCTAGCAATATAAAACCAGTTTTGTATTTGGCTTTGTGTGATCGTCACCAAGTCAGCTTCAAGCATTCTTGTCAATTGTCTAGCCTTGGCCGACTTAATGATGATGTTATATGTTTTGAGTTTTGTCCAAACCTTTCTGTTGCAGTCCGCGACAAAGGTTGCAAAGAAGTTAAGCATGGATCTCTTGATTGTTGGGGTTTATTTACTTCCTTATTTGGTCTTGAAATGCTTGGAGAATTTCAGTATGCATCTATAAACATTTCAGTTCTATATAGTATGATAAATACTAACCACCCCAAAATCTTATAAAATCTGCCCTATGCTAGAAGATTAAGTGGTACAGTCCAGTTACAGAAAGGACATATCGAGACAGTCAAAGTTCCCTCAGAATGGAAACTTGATTGGCTTAAGCATGTCTCTCCCAGGATGAAAAGTCAAGCCACTGTCCACCAAAGTGATGGTAGATCTGTAAATATCTTACCTAGATCCTTATCCATGCAATCATCCCATCTCTCTCCTACTAGACCATCTACGTCCTCATCCCGTAGATCTGTAAAGACTGGTCATATTCTAATAGAGGATGAAGAGGTAAATCTAGGCAATGATTTACCCCCAACATTAATGAGTCTTCCTAGAGAAGACAGTCTTGAGTTCTACACAGAAGATACAGTTACTCTATACAGAGGTGGAAGATGGCCACCGCCAAAAGGTGTCCACAGACAGCCAGCAGGAATTCTGAATTATTTTTCAGCTACATATGACACTCCCTCAAATGAGTTTCGTCAGAGGAACTATGTATCTAGATTCAATGCTCATTTCACTGAAAATTTTGATGATTTGTGTAGAGATGTACTATCCATTAAGGATACTGTAAATAACATTCAGAAAAAGGTTGATTCTTTAGATTCAAAGCTTGACAGTTTAGATGATAGTCTTAGTTGGCTATCTAAAGAAGACCAAAACGCCGAATCCTCATCCAAACCTCTTTGTTCAGTATCTTTTGGCCCTTCTTTCAAAACAATCAAAAAGTGACCTAGTCATTCCCTTATGCAACGCACTCATGTCCATTTGCAGCCCTGGTATCTCAATATTGATGACCTGTTAAACCCTTTAGATGAAATAGCCACCTGGTGTAATACCATGCGAGTTCTCACAATACAAGCCCATCTTGATCAAGCAGGCAGCACTTGCTTTGCAGTCAAGTTTTTATGGGGAATTACTAGTCTCTGGTGGGATGCAATTCCAGAAGCTGAGCAATATGCTCGTGTACATAATCAACCAGATTCTTTAAATGCATTGTTTAGATTATTGATTGATGAGTTTGCCCCGCCTGTCGGCAATCACCAACTTGAGTCCAAAAAATGGTTGCTAAAAATGGAGATTTGTGATCTCAAACAATTTGAGGCTTTTGCTAAACAATTTAGAAAGCTTGCATATGAAAGTCGTTGTTCCACATCCACAGAAGTTAAGCTAAAATTCCTGTATGTTATGCCTTATAACCTGATTGACAGAGTTCTTTCTTACATAGATCTAAAAGGTCTTACGATTGAGGAACTTGCTCTCTCAGATGTTATTGATTTTATACAGCAAAATATTATGACTCTAGTCTTTGAGACTAAATCTATGTAAAAGTTAAGCAAGCATCAAGCCGCCCAAATTGCTCCAGTTTTCCCTGAAATAGCCCCATTTGGCTGTCGACCATATGTGCAACCACGTCGACACCAGAAGCAGCATCGCCGGCATCTTTCTTATAAGCATCGCTCCTTCCCTAAAAAGCATTCCTATGCACCTCCTCATCATTTCTTCAAGAAATGATCTACATCACGACCTCCTTCCAACAAACCCATTTGCTATATTTGTCGTAAGCCTAGTCATATCGCTCCTAACTACTCCTGCAACAATCCCACAGTTAAAGCTATTTTTTCCTCCAACGCAGTAGCATGGTGGGATATCGTAAATATAGATGAAGATCTTTATCTCCAAGATGAAATCTATGAACCAATTCTTGAAGATCTTCCAGATGAAGTATCTGATGATGAACAAGACGCAGCAGAGCTAGAATCACTTGCTGATGATCTAGAACAGCCAATGACAAACATGCAGTGAGTATCATGTCCTTACAGACCAAGCAGACATAATCCATCCTATGAAGCATTTGGACCCTGGTCAAGAAATCATCATGAAGTTCCTGAATGACCAGAGAAGCCTAGAGGAAGAGGATTTTCTAGAGGAGAATCATCCAGAGGGAGACAGCCCTCACAGCTGAGACAACCACGGACGATGCACAGACCACAGCATCCTCCTATGTATTATCCGAGTCAATTCAAGCCTAGCGACTCCTTGCTAAAGAACAAGTTCACCAACAGAGAGCCACTAAAAGAAATCAGAGAGCCCATTTGGGAACAAATCATGCCTACAGAAGAACTTGTTTTAGCAGTAGACCCTTGATGGGACGATGGCTATTAAGAGGATGAAGTCGGTAGTATCTTTTACTCTGACCAAGATTAATATCCTAGTGAATGCAGTAATCAACAAGAAGAAGAAGCAGAACCAGAACAAGAAGAAGATATCTACACAGAGCCTATCATCGTACAAGATCCAGGAAGACAAAAGTTGGTATGTACCAGCATCCCTTCTCTAGAATTGCCACAGCTTGCCTATCTTAACCATTTAATCAATGGTAGATTTGCTCAGTTTTTCACTTTAGAAATAAATGGCAGACTAGTTGATGCACAAGTAGATACAGGCGCTTCTTTATCTTCTGCCAAACCGCAACTCATTAGTGACTGGAAGACACTAGATGAGAACCTTGCTTATAAGAGCATAGACATCCAGGGGAACAGTTTTACCTGCAATAAGTATAAACATCAGCAGCCCCTGCGTATCCAGAATAAAATCTTCCATTGTGATTTCTTTGCTTTAGAGAAGATGCCCATTGATATCCTTTTAGGAGGATCTTTCATAGATAGATATACTCCCTATGGTGCCACTGCAAAAAGTATAATGTTCACCATAGAGAATGAAAGGCTAAGAATACCCAGGCTCATTTACGCCACAGAACAGTTTCCAAGTGCTATGACTCAAAGCCCTCAGATAATCCCTGCTGAGATTCTAAAAATAGGTGAAAGGATCAAGTCCTCTATCTATTCGGAAAATCCCCAACAGTTTTGGTCCAAAGCTATGCCTGAGATGGAAATAAAAATCATAGAAGGCAAGCACATGAAAATTGGGAAGCAAATTCCCATTCCAGCAATGGATTATAATGATATGGAAGCACAGATCAAAGATCTAGAAGCTAATGGTTTCATAGAAAAATCTACCTCTCCCTATTGCTGTTATGCCTTTATGGTTAATAAGCATTCAGAACAAAAGAGGGGAAAGAAAAGAATGGTCATCAATTATCGACCATTAAATGCTATTACTGAACCATATCCATATCCCATTCCTGATAAAAGCTATCTGCTAGAAAAGGTTGTAGCCTGTAAATATTTCTCACAATTCGACTGCAAATCTGGCTTTTATCAAATAAGAGTCAAAGAAGAAGATAGGGCCAAGACAGCTTTCAGTTGCCCATTTGGCCACTTTCAATGGACTGTCATGCCTTTCGGCCTAATGAATGCGCCAGCTTATTATCAGGCGCATATGGATAAAATATTTGAAGGCACTTCTCAGTTTTTGTGTGTATATATAGACGATATTCTTATATTCAATAATTCTTTAGAAGAACATGCTACTCATCTCTCCACATTCTTTCAGCTGGCTTCAGACGTAGGAATAGTTCTATCAGAGACAAAGAAATTTCTCGCACTCTAGAACCCAAATCTTCGCACAATGGAATTCGAAAAGGCACCATCCACATCTACCGTAGAACTTGTGAATGAATCTGAATTTGAAGGTATATATGAGTTACCTCCATTTGTCCCAGATCAGATGTCAGACTGTCCTGACATTGAAGTCACAGAAACAGATCTTGAAAAAGAAACCAGTATGTTTAAGCCTTCGGCTATTAAGGCTTCTAGTGTGTATAAAACATCTGAGTTAGTTAAGTCTAAGTTTTTATATACTTCTACTTATCTTTATCTTTTGCCAAACCGCAACTCATTAGTGACTGGAAGACACTAGATGAGAACCTTGCTTATAAGAGCATAGACATCCAGGGGAATAGTTTTACCTGCAATAAGTATAAACATCAGCAGCCCCTGCGTATCCAGAATAAAATCTTCCATTGTGATTTCTTTGCTTTAGAGAAGATGCCCATTGATATCCTTTTAGGAGGATCTTTCATAGATAGATATACTCCCTATGGTGCCACTGCAAAAAGTATAATGTTCACCATAGAGAATGAAAGGCTAAGAATACCCAGGCTCATTTACGCCACAGAACAGTTTCCAAGTGCTATGACTCAAAGCCCTGAGATAATCCCTCCTGAGATTCTAAAAATAGGTGAAAGGATCAAGTCCTCTATCTATTCGGAAAATCCCCAACAGTTTTGGTCCAAAGCTATGCCTGAGATGGAAATAAAAATCATAGAAGGCAAGCACATGAAAATTGGGAAGCGAATTCCCATTCCAGCAATGGATTATAATGATATGGAAGCACAGATCAAAGACCTGGAAGCTAATGGTTTCATATAAAAATCTACCTCTCCCTATTGCTGTTATGCCTTTATGGTTAGTAAGCATTCAGAACAAAAGAGGGGAAAGAAAAGAATGGTCATCAATTATCGACCATTAAATGCTATTACTCAACCATATCCATATCCCATTCCTGATAAAAGCTATCTGCTAGAAAAGGTTACAGCCTATAAATATTTCTCACAGTTCGACTGCAAATCTGGCTTTTATCAAATAAGAGTCAAAGAAGAAGATAGGGCCAAGATAGCTTTCAGTTGCCCATTTGGCCACTTTCAATGGACTATCATGCCTTTTGGCCTAATGAATGTGCCAGCTTATTATCAGGCGCATATGGATAAAATATTTGAAGGCACTTCTCAGTTTTTGTGTGTATATATAGACGATATTATTATATTCAATAATTTTTTAGAAGAACATGCTACTCATCTCTCCACATTCTTTCAGCTAGCTTCAGACGCAGGAATAGTTCTATCAGAGACAAAGAAATTTCTCACACTCCAGAACCCAAATCTCCCCACAATGGAATTCGGAAAGGCACCATCCACATCTACCGTAGAACTTGTGAATGAATCTGAATTTGAAGGTATATATGAGTTACCTCCATTTGTCCCAGATCAGATGTCAGACTGTCCTGACATTGAAGTCACAGAAACAGATCTTCAAAAAGAAACCAGTATGTTTAAGCCTCCGGCTATTAAGGCTTCTAGTGTGTATAAAACGTCTGAGTTAGTTAAGTCTAAGTTTTTATATACTTCTACTTATCTTTATCTTTTGCCAAACTGCAACTCATTAGTGACTGGAAGACACTAGATGAGAACCTTGCTTATAAGAGCATAGACATCTAGGGGAACAGTTTTACCTGCAATAAGTATAAACATCAGCAGCCCCTGCGTATCCAAAATAAAATCTTCCATTGTGATTTCTTTGCTTTAGAGAAGATTCCCATTGATATCTTTTTAGGAGGATCTTTCATAGATAGATATACTCCCTATGGTGCCACTGCAAAAAGTATAATGTTCACCATAGAGAATGAAAGGCTAAGAATACCCAGGCTCATTTACGCCACAGAATAGTTTCCAAGTGCTATGACTCAAAGCCCTGAGATAATCCCTATTGAGATTCTAAAAATAGGTGAAAGGATCAAGTCCTCTATCTGTTCGGAAAATCCCCAACAGTTTTGGTCCAAAGCTATGCCTGAGATGGAAATAAAAATCATAGAAGGCAACCACATGAAAATTGGGAAGCGAATTTCCATTCCAGCAATGGATTATAATGATATCGAAGCACAGATCAAAGATCTGGAAGCTAATGGTTTCATAGAAAAATCTACCTCTCCCTATTGCTGTTATGCCTTTATGGTTAATAAGCATTCAGAACAAAAGAGGGGAAAGAAAAGAATGGTCATCAATTATCGACCATTAAATGCTATTACTCAACCATATCCATATCCCATTCCTGATAAAAGCTATCTGCTAGAAAAGGTTGCAGCCTGTAAATATTTCTCACAGTTCGACTGCAAATCTGGATTTTATCAAATAGGAGTCAAAGAAGAAGATAGGGCCAAGACAGCTTTCAGTTGCCCATTTGGCCACTTTCAATGGACTGTCATGCCTTTCGGCCTAATGAATGTGCCAGCTTATTATCAGGCGCATATGGATAAAATATTTGAAGGCACTTCTCAGTTTTTGTGTGTATATATAGACGATATTCTTATATTCAGTAATTCTTTAGAAGAACATGCTGCTCATCTCTCCACATTCTTTTAGCTGGCTTCAGACGCAGGAATAGTTCTATCAAAGACAAAGATTCAGTTGTGTACGACTGAATGCAACTTCCTCGGAATGGTGATCCGAGACTCTAAACTATAGATCTAGCCTCATATCAAGGAAAAGGTTATCGGTTTTCTTGAGCAACTTGATAAACCAAAGTTGCAACCATTTTTGGGATTATTAAATTATTTAAATAGTTTTTATCCTAACGCTGGTGAAGACAGATTTCTCTTGCAAGAGCTTCTCCAGAAAAAGAAAGCATTCCATTGGGAAAAACAACATACAGAGGCAGTCCAGAAGATCAAAGCCAAAGTTGCTACCCTGCCAGAACTGCACATCCCAAAATCACAAGATATGAAAGTTTATACCGATGCCTCAGACCTCTCATGGGGAGGAGTACTTGTTTGCATTGTAAATAATATTGAATATGTGTGTGAGTTTGCTAGTGGAGTTTTTAGCTCAGATGTACTGAAATGGATCTCTTCTGATAAAGAGATCTATGCTATTAAAAAATGCTTAGAGAAGTTTATGCTTAAACTTCTGCATTTGCCAAATTTTATTGTTGTAACCGATTGCACCAGATTCCTAACCTTTTGAGAAAATGATCATGGTAGGAAAGATGGTCGCGAGAAGTATGTCCGGTGGCAAGCATTTTTCAATCAGTTTCATTTTTCAGTAGAGCATATTATAGGTAAACATAATGTAGTTGCAGATTGGCTCAACAGGAATCCTCCAGCCTCCCTAATGCATCAGCCTGCACCTGGATTCAATCTGACCAAGATATTAAACCAAGCATTCGATTCATTGAGTGTTGTGGTTCAAGAATAGATTCTCAGAGAAGGCATGCATCCCCGTTTCACGAGGATTTCTTATGCAGCAGCCCAAGACCTACAAATGTCTGCAGCAGTGACGATTCAAGCAAACCGTAGACAGAATTTTGGAGTCATCACAATAGAATGACTCAACAGTGAATATCTCTACAATCAATTCACTAATTTATTAAAACGACCACTATGGACGTGGCGTATTCGAATCAGATCAGCACATAATGAACACCTGTACCGGTGGATAGCAAGACATGGCCCGCACCGCATTCACGAAGAATAAAATCACAGCCAAGATACGGTGGTACATACAATAATTCACAGACAGCTTGAGTGGGAATCTCATTTCCACTGTACTCCATGTCATATGCCATGTGACACTGGTCGTTGTCGACATTGGTACCTCTAAAGCACATTTCAGATAAGGTGCCTTTTTTAGCCTATATCTGAAGATGACTTATTCGACGAAGCAGAAGACATGTTGGGCCCACAACCCATGATTCCTTCATCACCATCACCGACACAGTCATGTGGGTCTAATGCGTCCAACAACATCTCACTGTAGCCATGAGCTGTAAAGCATGACGAGACAGACACCGCCTTGCCAGCGAGCAGGCAGGACCTCTTTATTGCTATAAATAAGCCTCTCTGCCTTAGTATTAGCATCGAAAAATTTTCATTGTGAAAATCTAGTAGCCTTGTAAAAAGAGTATGCTCTTTACTTGCCCTTTTCGAAGGATCCTGTGAATCAGAAATTGATACAAGGATATTGTAATAAGCTTGTAATAGTTTTTGAGAGAAATAGCGAAGCCATAGCCATTCGGCCCCTGCCTACTATCGCAGGTTTCTATTAAGGATATTGAAAGAAGATTGGACAAAGGAGCCGTCTACTGACGCGATAAAAAGATTGCTCATAAGATGAAAACCATTTGACTCAAAAGGATAATCACATTCAAAGGTTTTGATTGTGCTCTAATGTTGTAGATCTATAAATTTAGTTTGAAAAGTGTGTGTTGTGTAGAGTCTCTAGTGAAAAAAGTAGATTTGGGAGTTTATTTATTTTGTATAAGTGTTTTTACTATATATCATCATATGTGAATCACTTAAAATATAAGAGTTCTTAATGATATTTTGATATCAGTCATAGAAATAGCCCAAAAACAAGTATAAAGTACTAAATGAAAAGTCATAATGTTATATTTGACAAGTTACAAGCTAGGTCACTATTGTACTTGCTTTACACACATTGTATGATTCACACTCAAGATAACACATAAGGAATAACTACATGAGTATGAATCCCTCTTCTAAAGTATTGGCTATGTAAGCAATTCCCTTTGATAGGAAGGTCATTACAGGTCAGTTGAACATGTGTGCCCACTAACCCATTTTTCCCCAAGGTCACACTGAAGATCGAAAGTTAGGTTTTTTCCATTTTACCAGGAGTGATAGTCTATGACCCATATCTAAATGCACCAAAGTGAATGTGAATCAAAACCTAAAATTATCTAGTTGGTCACATCCTATTTGAGTATATATTTTTTCAAGACATTAGCATCGAATTTAGACAGTAGTGTTGATGAAACTATCCTAAGTTAACATAAGTGTCTAGAGATCCAAAGGCACCATATCTAGATTCTGATGACTGATCTAGAATTGTCTTCTTACTTAATTTCTAATTATACTAGATTTATCACTGTATTAACATTAGAACTAGCTAATTACTCTCTTTTATGTCATTTTTATATCTATAATAGTTGTACTTTTCATTAATAGCCTATCTCAGTTTTATAAATTTAGCATATGGTATATCTAATTTTATCAAATTAATTATCCTATTATAGATATAATATTAACCTTTGTTCCCTATAATTTCTATATCCTTAATCCTATCTACCTAAGTAGGATTCTTTAATCTAAATGAGGGATAAATATATAATCAAATTTTCCATTTGTATATGTGCAACTATAATCTTACAAATATAGCAACCTTTGATTATGTGCATTAAATTTCATTGTAATTTTTTCCTTAGGTTCATAATTGTGTTTTTATGCTTCTTATGTTAATATCAACCTACATCATGCGTTATTTCTCAATCACTTGTCTAGACTATAATTTAGAGCCTAGTTTAGAAAGGTTACATCTATCTTTGACCTAAAAAAATTTCTTTTCTACCCTACCCTTCTCTATTTTAGATTTTTTTATTTAGTCTACCTCAGGTTTAGATTCACATCATAATTGAGCCATCTAGAGTAAATAACTACTCTACTCATCGATATTCGACCACTAAGTTATTTACAAAACCTAATGCTCTTCAACTTGTGTCTTGGAGTGAATCTTTCTTCACTGATCCTAAAATGTTAGAGGCTACCTTGTAAATTTCCATAATGTGCATAAAACCCACATTAATAGGAATTTATTTGGTATTATAAGGAGGTAATATTTTCATTTCTTTGAAAAAAATCACTTGAGTTTCACTAGATATACCCATATCATTAACAAGGTCCACCTAATATACTAGCTTGTTATTCCCACCCTTGGAAATCTATAAAAAAGATTAAGTCATATAGAGGAATAATAAGAGGACCCTAGGGTCAATCCTATTTCCCAAATAGAAGATCATGTCTCCCTCCATGCATAATGGACATAGTTTGGTTAGCTAGTTCTTTTATTGTCATCCCTAAAGACATGCATGATTTTCTTAAAAACCTTGGAAAGTGTCTCCCTTCCTTTTCTCCCTTGAGAGGTAGGACAACTGAAGAAAATATAAAGGGTTTCAAAACCACTATAGGGATACTAAATTTAAGCCAAAAATATAGGGCATGTAGACTCTTCCCTTTTACCTTGAAAGATGTTACTTATGAATAGTTCTTTAACATCTCAAAGAATTCAATTACATCTTGGAATAAATGTCAAAACACATTTTTGGCATAGTTTTGACAAGTCACTATCCCAAGTGTCATATATCAACACTTCTCAATCATGAATAGAGAACCCAATAATCTAATTATAACCTTTAATATAATATTTAAAAAATTATATAGCCAAGTGACCCTAACTATAAACCTAATGAATCATTAACCCTTGAAATATACAAGAATGCTCTAGATTATATTATGGTTATTTTCCCTCATAGTGAATCTAATATTACTACATTTCCACTAGCCTATGTTGAAGCTATCAACATTGACCAGTATTTGAATCCTCAGTTACAAACTGTAGCCCCACCTAATATTAATCCTAATTTCCCAGTCCTCAACACCATACCTAATGTTAATCTAAATGTTGTGGCTCAAAATCAGAACTAGGTGTACATCAAACTACCTTTATCCCATGCTCTACCTAACCAACATCTTATCTCCCTAAACAATCATGTGTCTCTACTTACTCACCAAAATCAAATCCAATCTTTGATACAAGTCAATATTGTTACTACCCAAGGTATTATTTTTGATTCTAAAAAAATAGAGTTAGATGTTATCTAAAGAATGGTTTAAAATCTTGTCAATGAGTTCTTAAGCATGAAAAAGTATATGGGAAACACCATGGGGTAGAATACCAATCATAACTTTGCATATCATACGTATATCAGGTCTTTCAATATATCTATAAATAACCAATAAAAGCATCCACCTAACAAGATTCCTAAAATAAACATCTTGGAATTAGCATTTCCTAAGTATTTTTGAGTAAACAACATAGCATATAATGGTGAACTATATTGCATAAATTTCTACACCACCTTTGAGATATTGCAGAAGGAAATAGACATACAAGAGTGTTGCACTCAACATACCCTCATTTTTTTTCTAATATTGACCCAATATTTTTTGAAAGGTCTAGGCCTATCTAAGAAATTTTCTTTCATATAGCTTTATATGTTATACATAACTTCACTATTTGATAAATACACATAGACATGTTTTTCTTATTTAGACTAATTTATTAATACTCTTTGGAAGTTTTGCATATACACAAGCTTTTAGAACATACATAGTTTGTAAAGTATTAGGCTTCATGGAAATTGGTCATCATAAATTTTGTTTGGAAGTTAATTTCGGCATTCTTTGATCCTTCACACCTATGTTAACCTTCACATAAAATGTTCTTCATAAATTTTGTTCATAGGTTTTTGTTCAGAATTTCTATTCGTAGTTGGGTCTTCAGAACTTTATCTACCATGTCTGAATGTCTTCAATATTTTTTCTTTGTAAATTTTCATTTTTTTTAAATTTTTAAGCAAAAGTATTTAGCATTTACATCTTTTAGAGAAAATAGCTAGCATCTGGCCTTCAACATTTGATCCTCACAATTTAATCTTAAAAATTTGGTCTTCAGTGAAAGTGTTTGGCAAAAATGTTCAGTGAAAGCATTTGGAACTTTTGATTCAAAACTTGGCCTTCGAGAAAGGCAACCCTCATAGCCTTTTCAAAAAACATCTACCATTGGTCTTTGAAATGTTTATTCACAAGATGTGTTTACTTTGTAATAATTTAGGCTGACTCAGTTTTAACACAACATCTAACTCCCAACTACTAGAAGACTTCATAGCATAACTGAACTAGAATTAAAGGAACAACAAAATGAAACTTGTCAAAGGCAATGATGTGGCATTCCTCTAAACATATATAATATCTATGTGGAATATATGTCAAAATAAAGTGGAAATTTTGAATAAAATGAGTAAAATAAATTCAAAGATGTTAGACATTAATGGAACATTAATTAGAATTGAATACCAAAAGATATATTTTTTGATGCCTAAAACTCTCACTCTTGGCTAATAGCTTCCTATGGGATGCTTTACAGATGTGGGATCGAATTGTGATCTATAAAGTGACCTTTGGGATTTTAGAAGCTATCTCTTTGTACTAATTGGGGGTGAAAAGGGATAAGAAGGAAATGCAAAATAAAACTAAAATAAACTAAGTAAAATGATACGCTGAGATCTTTAAAGCATTGACCTATACTTTTATAAAATAGATTGAATATTTGAACATCACAGACTATTAAAGGAATTCATATATGAATTAAATCCTATAACATAAATAAGAATCAATACTATAGAAGCAAAGAAATGGAAATAACAAACAACAATAAATATTCACTCATATTAACACATAACATCACATCCTCTTCATGTTGGGTAGAAAAACACCATATAAAAGGCCAATGGCATAGTATATAGTACAATCCTTTCCCATGAGGGGCACTAGCTAAGGTCTTAGAATGAAAAACAAAATTGCTTGCTAATCATATTCTAAAACTAGACTATTACAAATGGTTGCTCTCTAATAATAGAAAAAACAATTATTCATCTACCATCCCCATCTAAAAGGGATGAGTTGTGATTAAATAGGCACAGTAACTATGTGAGGAAATGACACTTGAGAATCCTGACACTCACATCCATGATGGGGCCATTGAAACTGAATGAGGAACTCCAACTCATGAGTGCATTTTTCTTCAAAATATCAAATATGGTATAATTGCAATGCTTTATGATGCCCATGATGCTTAGCAGAAGCATAGTGGGGACACATGTCTATATCTAGAACTATTCTAGGAATGTTGTTAAAAATAGGGCCCCATTTACTTTGATTAATGGTGTAACTTCTAGATCTAATAGAAAAACCCTCACCTTAGACAAGCATCATGATGCCACATAGAAGGTTTGTTTCCTCTTTGTTATAACTATATGGTAGGTCCCCTTTCCTAATTCGCTAGTCAATGGCACTACTTGAAGGTCTAACAAAAATAAACTTCTCTTGGATAAGCATTAGGATGCCATGTGTCAATTTGGCATTTCTCCTGGGGAAGTTGAGCACTTATTTTCAAAAATGAGTGTAGGGGTACCACTTGAAAAGTATATGTTTCCATTTGTAATTGAACAGTGGGCCCCACCCATTACTATGTTAGCCAATGGTGATGTTTGAATTTTTGACCAAAAGGAACTATCCTTAGATGAGCATTGGGTTGCCACATGGATAAATGTCACTACTCCTAGGTAAACCAAAAACTTCTTCATGTCGGACAAGCACTGGGCTACCATGTGGTAGAAGTAGAAGTAAACTAATACTTATCCAAAAACACCAAAAAGGGGCCCTAAGAAAAGAGAAGGTCAAAGCACTAGTATCAACTATGTCAAACCTATCTAAGACTAAAATCCAACTACTTTAAAACTCTAAAATATGGATTTGTCCACAATTCTTGGTGACTCACAAGGGCATCTATCTTCAAATGAGAGAACCCAAAACTCTAGTTCCTAAACTAGTAAAAGCAGAATTTACACAAAAAGGAGGAAGCTTATAATACCTATATATTTTGAAGAGTATCCTTCATAGGCACCAACTCCCTCCTTAGGTTGAGCCTTCTTTTTTAGAGTCTTAAAGGCTCTATCCAGATCTATAATCTCCTTGAAGGAGATGATACTCAAACCATAAAAAACTACCAGCATTTGAAACTCTATTTAGGTGAGTGGTTGTAATATGGTTTCCACCTTTAAAACACTTGGTAATTGATTGAGAGACACAAACACGGTCTAGTTACCCTACTTATTCTATAACAACTCTTTGATTTTGTCCTCTAGAAGGATAGTGTTATTTACAAGGAATGGGGAGGGGAGTCCCAACCTGACTAATTATTTGATATGCCCCTTCATATCTTAGACTACATGCTCTAAGGCATTGAGGAATGCCTTTCACTTTGAAGCTACCTTATTGTATCTTAGGAACTCATTGACCTTCACCGCTACCTACCTTCAGTTGACCACCCCTACCAATTGTAGTGTCCCATCTTTTGCACTATAAAGCTTCTAGATAATGAGTTGAGAGTCATAAACCTTAGGGGACATGAAGGTGAGGACTTGGTCAATGGATGTGCTCACATTTATGCTTAGATAATATGAATATTTGATGAAATTGAGCATTGGCTTCAATTTTGTGGCTATGTTTTTAATCCTCTCCTAGTAGGATATATACAACTACTAGATCACGGGGTGCATGATCACATTCTGGGATCAAGTGGTGAGGTCATTTTTTAGTTATAGGATTTCTTGGTCCTTGGTTGAGGACTCTTTTTATGCTTGATGTTATAATTTTTTATATGTACTATTAAAATATAAGAGATTTTGATGGGTCTATGCAAGTTCTATATCCTTTTGTTTCAACTTAGCTTCTACAGTCACCTTTTCCTTCTTCAGACCATCTACCTCAATCTACAACTTAGCTACTTGAATCCATAGTTGGGCCCTCTTACTAGCCTTTGCCTAGAAGGTCTTAATGGTAATGCAGCTTTGAAGGTCAAACCTCATTTTTTTTAGCTGCACATATTTTTCCTTGGCCTCTATGTTAAGTTTTTTCTCCAACCATCACACCACCTTGATGTAGTCTATAGTGATGGACTTATATGTATATTCCATCAATTAGACCCTATCAATAGGTCTATCCTGGCTAAGATTGAGGCCAATAGCTTTTATTGAGTAGTCTTCCAACTGCATCTATTCTTGGGGCTTGACTACTTGGGGTGCCATGTGTGTAATCATTAAGGATTATTCCACTAGGTTAAAAAATGACTACATATGAGGCTAATGAACCCAAAAACTATCAAGAATAAGAAAATTACCAATAGGCCAAGATCTTGAAATAATACTCATAATTGATTTGTAATGATTGCATTAAATAATTACAAATATAAACCATGCTTAAATAAGCCTCAAATTAGAAATTAGAGTTTACATGCAAAATTCAAAAAAAACTAAATTCTAAAAAAATGCCTATTTTTAAAAACTCTTGAAATATCCCAAAAATATCTCTAAATATCCTAAACACTATAATTATATTATGGGATGAAATTAAACTGAAGTTGACTTTTGGTTCTAAAAATATACAATTTATAAATATAGAAAATTCCCAAAAAAATCATTAAACATTAATTTTGAATCCTCAAATGATGACATTTGGCCTCTTAAAAATATCAAAATAAAATTGAAGTGGATAGAGTGGCTTAGGTAAGAATCAAAAATTTTGATATGATCATTTTGGCATGTGGAAGATCTCAAATGGAGTTATGAGTCAAAAGTTATGTCCTTTGAAAGGTTGGCTTATTTATTTTGCATCATTCCCCTGTGGTTGAAAACAACTCAACTCTAGCGAGTTGGCTTGATTATACTACTGCCATTTATATTTATCAATCTTCTTTAGCTCCCATTCTATAATCCAAGTTTTGTCTTCTTATTGCAATCCTTCCCACTACACCAAATACCTATTATAATTCCCTTGCCTTATGTTCACTATCTTTATATCCAAAACCTACACTATTTTTTCTTTCTTCTTCTTTGGAACTTGTTGCTCCTAATTTACTTCTTCATCTTCATCATCTTCACCATCTTCTCCATGGAATTCATATAAATATAAAACATTAAACACTGGAGATATATCAAAATTTTGTGTTAAACTTACCTCATAGGTACTATCATTGATTTTGTTCACAATTCTACATGGTCCAATTTTCTTGTACTTAAACTTATTGTATGTGCCTTTTGGAAATCTCTCTTTCCTCAAGTAAAACCATTACCAACTCTCCTTTAAATTCCTTAGATATTCTTTTGACATCTACTATTGCTTTATATTTCTCATTACTGTCCTGTAACTTTCTTCTTACTCCTTGCAATTATTGCATATTCTCTACAAACACTTTTACATCATCACTAATTTGATCTACAATTGGAAATTATACCAAGTCTAAAATACCCATAAGATTTTTCCCATAAACAATTTTAAAAGGTGACTTTCATATTGATCTATTCACTAATTTGTTATATGCAAACTCATCTTGTGGTAAAGCCATGTCCCATTGCTTGGGATTCTCTCCCACTATGCATCTCAACAAATTTTCCAAGCTCCTATTCACAACTTCTATCTATCCATCTATCTTTGGGTGATATGCACTACTAAATTCTAGCTAAGTACCCATATTCTTCCACAAAGTCCTCCAAAAATGACTTAGAAATTTCATATTCCTAGCTGAAGTAATAGTTTTTGGAACACCATGCAATCTCACAATATCCATAAAAATAATTCTGCAACTCTAGTGGCATCATTAGTTTTATTACATGCAATGAAATAAACTATTTTAAAAAATCTATCTACAATAACAAAAATTGAATAATTACCTCTCTATATTTTTGGTAATCTTAACACACAATCCATACTCAAATTTGTCCATGGTCCTCTTGGAACTAGTAATGGCATGTATAGTCTAGTATTTTGTGCATGTACTTTATCCACCTAACATATTTTTAACCTTGAAGCATAGCTTGTCACATCTCTCTTCATCTTTGGCCAAAACTACTTTTCCTCCACCAAAGCTACTATCTTCATCTTACCAAAATGTCCAGCCAAACTACCACTATGTAATTATCTTATTATATTGTCTTATAGGGACCCAACATGAATGCATAATTGTTTCCCTTTGAAGAGATAACCTTCTTGTATAAGATATTCATCATGAATAATATCGGTTCCACTTTCTAATGGATTCCTGTACTATTCAACTATCTTACAAAAATATGGATCAGTGTCATATAATTCTTTGATAACTTCAAATCTAACTACTTCACTCACCATAGTAGTTAATAATGCTACTCTCCTGCTCAATGCATCAGGTACCTAATTATGTTTTCCTGATTTATGATTCAACATAAAATTATACCCCTACAAGAAAGAAGCCCACTTTTCATGCCTACTATTCAAATTCTTTTGTGTATTCACATACTTCAAAGCCTCATGATCTATAAATAAGATAAAATTCTTAAGCACCAGGTAATGCCTCCAATGTCTTAATGTTTGTACAATTGCATAAATTTCAAAATCATAAGTAGAATACTTTATCCTTACCTCTTTCATTTTTTCACTAAAATATGCTATTTGCTTTCCTTCTTAACTCAACATAACAGCAATTCCCACAAATAAAGCATCACAATCAACCCCAAACACTTCGTTAAAATCTAGTAATTCTAAAATTAGTCTTTCTATAATCTTCTTCAAAAATTTAAAGTTTTTACAGCTACTCTAGTCCATGCAAAGTCCTTCCCTCTCATGCAATCTGTTATTGGTGCTACAATACTACTAAAATATTTAATAAATTTTATATAAAAAATTTATAAACCATGGAAACTTCCTACCTCTTTAATGCTTCTTGGAATAGGTGACTCAACAATTGCCTTTATCATTTCTTCATCCATTTTCACACCATCTGTTAAAACTACAAATCCCAAAAATATCAAACTATTCTACATAAACCTACACTTCTTCAAATTTGTATATAACCTATCTTTTCTTAACAAATCCATTATCATTCTCAAATTTTTTAGCTTTTCTTCTTTAGTCTTGCTGAATATAAAAATATCATCAAAATAAACAACCACAAACTTACCAATATATTCTCATAGCATTGTATTCATCACCCTCATAAATGTTATATGTGCATTAGATAATCTGAATGACATCACCATTCACTCATATAAGCCATCCCTAGTCTTCAATGTAGTTTTCCACTCATCTCCTTCATGAATTTGAATCTGATAGTAACCTCTCCTTAGATCAATCTTGATAAAATATTTGTCTCCTATAAGTACATCCATCATATCATTTAAATGAGGTATAGTAAACCTATAGTTTATTGTAATTTTTTTAATTGCTCTACTATCCACACACATTCTCCATCCTCCATCTTTATTTTGAGTTAGCAACGTTGGCTTTGCACATGGACTCATACTCTCCCTTATCACCTTCTTCCTTAGTAATTAAGTAACCTGCTTATTTAATTTTGCATGTTCTGTTAGAATCATCCTATAAGCTATTTGATTAGGTAGAGATGATCCTAGAATCAAATCAATGTGATGTTTAATATCTCTCTTCAATGGTAAACCATTTGATAAATCATCAAGCATAACATCTGCATATTATTTCAACACTATTGTTGCTTTTGTTGGTATTGGCACCATTTTTATTTCTTCATTCTTTGCTACTAGTGCATAACATCAACCTACTACCTTCATATCTTGGATAAATTTTTTAATATAGAGCATGATTTTTATCTTGTCTTCCTCTTTAAGAGGTAAAAAAACTACCTTTGTACCACCTTTCCAAAAAGTGTATGTGTTCTTTGCTCCATCATGAACTACTTTCCTATCAAATTGCCACAGTCTCCCCGATAATACATGATATGCATCCATTAGAATACCGTCACACCATATTTCATAATTATAAGTTTTTCTTATAGAAAAATTGATTAAGCACCTTTTATCTACTATAACCTCATTTATTTTCTTAAACCATGAAATATGATAAGGGTTAGGATGCTTTTCACATTGCAGATGTAGTTTCTCAATCATTTCTTTAGAAATCATATTTTCACAACTACCACCATCTATAATTACTTTGCATAGCTTTCCACCCAAAGTACATATTATTCAAAAAATATTTGATCACAGCCATGCATCACCACCTTCTTTATTCTACACTTGATCTTTCCTTGGAGTGATCATGGTTATTCTTATCATGAGATTCTCTCTAACATCGGCTGGTGCAACTTCAATATTATGCTCTTCTATTTCAGCCTCAACTAGATTTACTCTTGGGAAATTTTCTTGCCTCCTTTCTTGATCTTGATAGTGTGGAAACTCAAATGCTTTGTTCCCTTTTTTTCAAAATCTATAACAAACATAAGATCTACACTAATTTGGAAACCATCCTCTAGCACCACCATAGCCTCATTCTCTCTAAAATCCTCTTCTTCTTTATTGGTATTGAAACCCTTGCCTATTATCATCTTTTCTTTCTAAACCATGTGATGATTCACCTTTATTGGAATTAAATCCACCTTTGGTGGTATTAAACACACCTTATCCCCTTATTGGAGGGGATCCACCTCTTTTTGGACCAACAGATGTCTTAAAATTCTATCTATTTTATTTGCCTTCAAAACTAATCGATAAGCCTCCTCCATGTTAAGTATTTTATGCATGCTTGATTCATCTTGAATATAAAATTTTAAACCATTTACATACCTTTTATTCATATTCTCTTCTATTTCATCATGCTCCACTTATATAGAAAGTTTATAAAATTCATCTGTATACTCTTGTATATTGTGATCTTTTTGCCTCAAATTCTAAAATCTTTTGTATAAGGTTTGTACATAATCCACAAGAAGAAATTTCTCCCTCAGCTTCTTCTCTATCTTTTTCCATGAATTAATATTCTCTTTACCTTTTCTCTATCTCTCTTTCTATAGGTGATCCCATCAAATCATTACATGATCTTTCAATTCCATGCATGCAAACTTTACCTTCTTGTCTTCTCTCATAGTCTTCCACTTGAAGAACTTCTCTATGTTATTCATCCAATCTATCAACTCCTCTAGTTTTAAACTACCTCCATAATCTATAACATCAACCTTGATTCCTTCATTTCTTCCTTCTAAATCCAAAACCATCCTCTCTTATATTGATGGTGGTTGCTCTTGTTGTTCTTCTTCTTGCTTAACTTCTTCATCATGATCTATCTCTTCTCATCACCACCTTGTCTTCTCTATTAATTGGTGATAACCTCTGTTAATTGTTAAACTTTCCTCTATAGCTCTTATATAGTCTAGTTCATCTATGAAACACCTCCTCATCTTCTCACCATTCTTTACTCCTCCAAGATTTGAATTTGATCTAATACTAGATAATGAACCTAAAAACTATCAAGAATAAGAAAATTACCAATAAGCCAAGAACATGAAACAATACTCAAAATTGATTAATATTTATTGCTTGAAATAATTACAAACCCAAACCATGCTTAAATAAGCCTCAACTTATAAATTAGAGATTACATGCAAAATTTGAAAAAAACTAAAATCTAAAAAAAATGTCTATTTTTAAAAATTCTTGAGATATCCCAAAAATCTTTTGAAATATTCTAAACACTATAATTATACTATGGGATCAAATTCAATTGAAGTTGACTTTTGGTTCTAAAAACATACAATTTCTAAAAATAGAAAAATCCCATAAAAATTATTAAATGTTAATTCCAGACCCTCATATGATCACATTTGGCCTTTAAAAAATATCAAAATAAAATCTAAGTAGATAGAATGGCTTAGAGAAAAATCAAACTTTTTGATATGATCATTTTGGCATGTGTAAGAGCTCAAATGGAGTTACAAGTCAAAATTGATGGCCTCTAGAAGGTTGGTTTTTTTTTTTTTGCATCAGAGGCACTATCAGGGCCTTGGCCTATTTTCCTCTTTTCTTCTCTACTTGGGCCAATCAATATTTTCTAGTATCCTCAATCTATTTATTTAACTAATCTTATGACTAAATATTTTCACTCATAAAGGGAGATCCTTTTGGTAGCCTAAAAATAATGGTCACTTATTGTTGTGAAGTAGTGGATGTTGTTCCACCAAAGATGAATGGGTGAGGGGTTATGGTGGAAGGAGAGAAAGGTGGGAGGCCACAAAGTGAGGTAGAAGGGAATTGTGCCATAATAGATGATGATGTGTATGATGAGGGATGGGTGGATGAAAGGGGCATGAGTTCCATGAAAATAGCATAGGGTGATGAGGGAGTGAAAAATGAAGCAGAAGTGGAAATAAGGTGCTAGGAAAAGTGTACCTTATTTTATGGGGGCTCAAGAGGAGAACTAGAATCTTGTGCCTTAGGCTATCTAGGTTGAGATGACCCCATCTTGATATTCCTTAAAGAGACCTATTGTTGTTATGGGGCTATCAGATATGGATATAGAGAAGGCAACTAGGTTGAAGGCCTCTAGACCACCAAAACATCTTCTTCTTTCTCTTGAGGGGCATCTTCCTCTTCCTTTAAAAGAGTATCCTCCTCTTCTTTTTTCTCTAGAGGGGTATCCTCATCTTCTTCTCTTAGGGTGTCTTCCTCTTCTTATTCTTCTTCCTCTTGTTCTTCTTCTTCTTATTATTCTTCTTTGATAGAGAATTTTCCTTCTATTAAGGCCTCCTTCTCATGTTGTTCATCCTATAGGTTCTCAAACATCTCATCCATATCCACATCTTTGAATTTCACTTTGGGATTGATGATTTCTTACTTATATTTCCAATAGGCATCTATTTTATCTTAGATCTAGTTAGTTTAGATGAGTTATGCCCTTAACCCCTTCATTGGTTTCTTCATGGGGTCAAACTTCTAGACCACTTCATCAAAGAACTCCCATGACTTGCAAGTATCTAATGATATCTTAGATAGATCCACATAATATTTTATATCCTCCTCTATCAATGACCTTCACTCCTTAAGGTATGGCCAAGGCTCATGATTAAATGGGGAAATAGTCTTCAACGTAGTTATGAGTCCAACTAGATCATAGTTCCATTTATCATTTATCTGGTTGAGGATGATCTTGACAAGTTTGAGTGGAATCAAGAATTATTATTACCTTCCCACCATTGCGATGCCTCCTTTTAAGAATGGGACATTATACAAGACCTTCTTCTTCTACCGCGTGTCATATATAGAGTCTATTTCATCAAGTTGGTGATCCAACTCTAAAGATAAATTTCTATTTGTTAGTAGGTGTAGGAGCTAGAATATCTCATCCTTAAATTCACGGACCCAAATGAAGTTGAAATGGGCTCCAAAGAACCAATCAACTAAAATATTTTTGTCGATGACCATGATCTTTATCGATCTATTATTCTAAAAGTGATGGGTTCCTAGCTGAGTTTGATGAGGACCAGAGATAGGAAGGACTCTAAAAATTCATATTAATCTTATATGACTGATAAGATATGGGTCCATGTGGAGATGAGGATCATTGTGTTATGTTGGGTGCTCATTTCAATGGAATTTAAGGTGAAATAGGTGGATAAGAACTAGGAATTATGATACAAGATTATATAGAGGAGGAAGGAGGAATACCTAAAGGTATTTTGTGTAAACAATCTCACCAACTCAATTTGAATTATAGTGATTATGGCCTTCATAAATTCCATCCTAAAAACTCTCTCCTTACTCAATGTCTTTAATAGGAAGACTACCCCCAAATGGAAATAAACGATGTGATCATCTGATTCCATCTCAAAGATAAATGCCAACATAGTAAGGGCATCTTTTATGTCTTATATTAAAAATCCCATGATAATGATAGGTAGAGGAGTTGATTTAGTTTAGTTTCTTTGGAGGAATAAATTGATAAATAGTGTCTTACAAAATTGTGTATCCCAGATGTATGAAATCAAAAATACATCATGTCTATAAATCAATCATGACTCAAAGAATATAGAGTATACCTACACTTTCGATTAGGAATACATTTTTTAAGCAAGGGCATGACTAATATGGGGATCTAATAAAATTGATTAAGGGATCACTTATCATAATACACCATGCTAGTAAGGGTTCCAAATCTTATAGTCTAACACAATCATGAAATAACCCTAAAAGAGTCATAGGATTAATGTTCACTATATTCTAATAAACAATAAAGTAAATCTAATCTAGTGCTCACCAAATCTTGTGGCACAACTTGGGGATTAGAAATAAAACAAACTAAACTAAACATGAATATAAGACTTATACTCACATCAATGTATATGAAATCCTAATGTATGGGAGAGAAGCACAACTACATTATCTATCCACTCTTACAAAGGAAAAATAAAGTTAGGAATACTCACCCTTGAAGATGAACCCACTAGGCATCAATATTTCCCTTGACCAAGGTGGTTTGCAAGAGATTATTGTGGTATGTAAATATAACAAAGACAAATCAGCTCTAGGCTACACAACTTATCTATAAATCCAAAATACTTATCCACAAGACAAGATCCCTATCTCCAAATAAAATATGGAACCCTAAGCTTTATTCCTCAAGTAGAATGGTCAATATGTAGATGTTCATTTTCACTTATTCTTCTTCACTTTTCTATTCTCAAATGGTTGGAATTTAAATTGTATATATATAGGTGGATCTTTCCCTAAATCTTTTTGAATATGTCAGATATATAGGGTCAACCCAGTCAACCTTATATATTTTGGGGAGATAAATCACTAGGTCTTGAGCTAGGTCAATTAAAGGGCTAACAAAACTCCAAGTGAAAAATATCCCTAAATAGTATAGGGTTGACCCAGTCAACCCTATACAGTAATTAGAGATTGAAAATTATAGAAGGTCGACCCAGTCAACCTAGTATAGTCAATTGATGAAAGGGGGTTAAGGTAATAATAAGGAGGATAATGATATGAAAAATGACTATAATGGTTAAAATTGAGAAGAATAAGCTTACGGTAAATGGTTTTAGGAGATAAGTGTGTAGATGGCAAGTGGCAAAAGAGACAATAATCTTATGAAGAACTAATGCTCTACCCACCCCTTAAGATGTACACTTAGAGAGATTGAGACTCGATGGGTTATTACAAGATACAAAGTGTCAGTAAGTGATAAAAGTTTAAAAATATTATGTGTATACATATGGCCCACTCAAATCTCATCACATGTCACATAAGTATAACATGGGATGGTGCTTTAGGAAATAGAACATGATAAAACATTATGTTGATGCTAAGTAAAGTGTAGTAAGTAGAAAATAAGATAAATGAAAGGATAGAATTAAAAAACACATACCTTTACTTACCTTAGTGTTGTAGATAAATAAGTAGACTATAAGAGAAATGAAGGCATCCAATGTGAAGAACACTAGGTGAACCTGTAGAAGTTAGTGCAAAAAATAGACAAAAATAAAAAATTTGGGAAAGTAAGCATATGATAGTGGAAAATATTTTCTACATCATCATAATTCCAATGCATTTTATAGTTTGAAAAATGGATGAATAGAAACAAAGATATAGGCAAAATAAAAAAATATGTAGAAAAATAATTGAAGAATCTAAATTATTGAAAAGTGTTTTTAAATAGGGGAAAGTGAAGTCATTTGGTTATTTTGACTTGTGAAGGAGAGAAAAAAGAGCTCTGGAGGCCAAATGAGCTAGGATGGTGAGGAGAAGACAAGCTAGATAAGGGGGAGCTCCAAGAGTAGTAGCAAGTGCGCTATAGGTATGCAACTATGAATCTCAAGCCAGTTTTGGAGTAATTTAATGAATTGAGATTGTTTTTATAAAATTTAATTTTTAGATGTCAAAATGAAGCCATATTAGATTCTATAGGTAGGAAAAACCAATTAGGCAAATGGGTTTGAAGGAATTAGGGAGAAAACTACAAAAAAGCACTTTTTGAGGAAAATGCAAGGAGTTAACAAGGAAAAATAATTAGGTCAACCTAGTAGGCTAAAAAGGAGCAAAATCCATACTATCGACCCAATAGGTATTGCTAACCCTATATGTTTTACAAACTGTGACCTAGTACAAATTGCCAACTGATCTAAAAAGTCTAAAATGATAATGCAGTATTAGGGAGGGAAAAAGAAGAGTGTTGACTTAGATTTTTAAGTCAACCAAGTCAAAAATAGGGAAATTTTGGTCAAACTAGTTTGACCAAATAACCTTAATGGTACAAAAATGTGTGCAAAAGGTCAAAAAAGGATAGAATGGCCTAAAATGACCAAGTAAGGGTAAAAAGGACTAAGTAGGCTAAAAATAGGTTAAAATGAATAAATTAAATCAATTTAGACTTGTTTTTTATTGAAATTATAAAAAAAGAATGTATTATGATTATACATGACATAGAGGATCTAGTACATCTTTTGTTGTTCCTTAGTTGTAGGAATGACCCAAATTTTGGAGATTGGTAGATTCATCTTGCCTATTAGTTCTACTAGAATGTCTAATGATAGGAAATAGATCTAGGCTAGTAATTGTAGTCTTAAGAGGGATAGCTGATATGTGCAAGATTCCCTCAAGCATGGATTTATTAGTCATGTTCCTTGGATTCTAGGAATGACTAACTAATATCTTCAAATGGGAGGTGGATGGGGACATGGTATAGGTATATATCACTCTAAAATATGTGCATGCCATCTTAGGACTACCAATAGCAAGAGCACTAGTGACTACAAGTATACCAAATAACTTAGAGGATAGGAGAGCCTTAGCCATGTGGGTTACAAGCTCAGATATGATATTGGAAAGTAGGAGAGTTAATATGTTTGATGTATATTCATCATATATTCTGAATATCTAAAAATTTATGATAGGACTTGTGACATAGAGAGTGTTATGTCAAAATTCAGATAGCAAAGTACCACTATTTTTGGTAGACTTGAGCAGGATGATCCTAGAGGAGGGACTATTATATGATCTTCACTCTGTCAGTGGGGTCCAGCTCATACATGATTTGTATGAGGTGTTGGTCAAAGGGTAAAAGTTGATAGGACTAATCATATTACTGATGGCTTGGATATATGAGTGGTTTCCCATGTATCAACTAGTTGGGTTTCCCCATGTGGTTGATGATATGTTACCTTGAGTATGGATATGGAGAGATGACTACGTAGCATGGGTCATGCCTCATGTGCCAATGTTATAAATGATGAGACACATTAACCTAGTATGGTATCCATATAGGCACAAAATGACTACATGGCCATGTTGGGACATAGTTGTACTAGCTATAACAAGGATAGAGGTGGTTGGAGACTATACTTGGTGGAGAGAGCCACATCTAGTGGCATAGGTACTAAGATAAATGGAATTACCTTATCCATTAGCATCGATATTAATACCTAAGTAGTGGGTTAAACATGTGAAAGAGACATAGGGGAGGACCAACGATGATGTTGACACTCAAACCACATCATGAGTGACCATGGATTGGGCGAGTATGACAAAGAGCAAAGTAAGAGGAGAGGGGTGTGGAGGTAGTGTCACTAGAGATACCACCACTATATCCATAGTGAGATGAGTAGTAACCATCGCCAATGTTATAAATGATGAGACACATTAACATAGTATGGTATCCATATAGGCACAAAATGACTACATGGCCAAGTTTGGACATAGTTGTACTAGCTATAACAAGGATAGAGGTGGTTGGACACTATACCTAGCAGAGAAAGCCACATCTAGTGGCATAGGTACTAAGACAAATGGGATTACCTTATCCATTAGCATTGATATTAGTACCCAAGTAGTGGGTTAAACATGTGAAAGAGACATAGGGGAGGAGGGGAATATGGCCACCAATGATGATGTTGACACTCAAACCACATCATGAGTGACCATGGATTGGGCGAGTATGACAAAGAGTAAAGTAAGAGGAGAGGGGTGTGGAGGTAGTGTCACTAGAGGTACCACCACTATATCCATAGTGAGATGAGTAGTAACCATCACCAATGTTATAAATGATGAGACACATTAACATAGTATGGTATCCATATAGGCACAAAATGACTACATGGCCAAGTTGGGACATAGTTATACTAGCTATAACAAGGATAGAGGTGGTTGGACACTATACTTGGTGGAGAGAGCCACATCTAGTGGCATAAGTACTAAGACAAATGAGATTACCTTATCCATTAGCATCGATATTAGTACCCAAGTAGTGGGTTAAACATGTGAAAGAGACATAGGGGAGGAGGGGAATAAGGCCACCAATGATCATTTTGACACTCAAACCACATCATGAGTGACCATGGATTGGGCAAGTATGACAAAGAGCAAAGTAAGAGGAGAGGGGTGTGGAGGTAGTGTCACTAGAGATACCACCACTATATCCATAGTGAGATGAGTAGTAACCATCAAGGACATGATGTTGATGGAGGTAGGAGGAGTAAGAGAGAGTGGAGACTACTACCATCCTTGATGATCTAGTAGGTGATCTAGAGGAGAGCTAGATGATAGAGAGGCCACTCAAGCATAAGCTGAGGTGGATAGAAACCATTACATCTAGATTTGAGCCAAGGAGGTGACCTATAAATGAGGTACTAAGAGTCTATATGGATGGAGAAAATATGCTAGGTAGTCATGTAAATCAAAAGACCATAGTGGTTGAGATATAAACAAGTAATAAAAATGATTAAATTATTTCTTAAGTTTTTATTTTGAAATAGATACTAGAGATCGATATATATTGTGAGATATAATAGTGATATAATATCTATCTGGGTGTGATTTTTTAAGTGTAGCTAAGGATGAGGAGGATATATGGGGGTCCCTTGTAAGGGGATCACTCCATGATGTCTTGGATGATAATATGTAGTTGTATGACCCAATTGCATTAGAGGACCCTAGTGTACCATCTACCCTAGCTTAGGTGAGTTGGTTCAGATTAGCTAGAGAGGTAGCGAGATGGATACGAGCATAGAGAAAGAGGATATATCCATTAGTAGAGATGGATGTAGGTAAGATACATGCATAGCAAGACCTAGCAGAGGAGAGAGTTGTACATCTAGATATAGTAATGTAAATGACATAGGCACATATAGTGACCCTAACCCATAATACACAAGTGTAGGAGTAAGAGAGGGTGACACATGGTAACTTTAGCCCAGTTGGCATAGGTATAGGCACAAGTGACACATCTAAAAGGATGAGTAGATGGATTGAGATCTTTAATGGCCTCCTTAAAACATATTATTTAAATGATTTAGATCAAGGCCTTGGTAGGCATCATGGATTGGCCATGAGATAGATAGGATGGATCCCAGCCATAGAGCTAGAACATTGTATATGGTTGTATTTGGTGTATCAAAAACTCATTATGTGTGTGTGTGTGTGTGTGTGTGTGTGTGTGTGTGTGTGTGTGTGTGTGTGTGTGTGTGTGTGTGTGTGTGTGTGTGTGTGTGTGTGTGTGTGTGTGTGTGTGTGTGTGTGTGTGTGTGTGTGTGTGTGTGTGTGTGATGTATCATCTTGCCATATTGATGTTGATTATGAATGTTTTCATCATAATGGTTGTGGTTGTTGATGCTTTGGATATATTTATTTATATCACATGTATTTATTTGTTATATATTTTATAGGAAATATATGAAATGTGGTTTCTTTTCTATCATTATGTAGAACACATGCATGGTTAAAAAGAAATAGGAAAAATGACTTGGTAAAATATAATCAATCAAAAATGTAATACACATTATTTCAAGCTGGGAGATGTGTAATAACAAGAAAATAAATAAGTATAAATAACCAAGGGGATGGTAAAATAATATGGTAAAAAGGATTTTTTTCTTAAACCAAAGTGAAAAAATTTTGCACCAAATTAAATCAAGTAAAATCATACTAAATCATGTTGGGAAGTATGAAAACAATGTAATAAAATAGAAGGAATGTTAAAAGTCACAAATTGTATAAAAACAAATTAATTGAGTTAATAAATTATACTAAATCACATTGGGAATTATAAGTGAAAAACAAAATTGACAAAATATTGGTCTTAAATTTATCACACTAATTCAAGCTCAAAAGTATGAAAAATTCAAGAAATGGTTATATTCTTACATACACCCAAAAAATAAGAAGATAAGATAAAAATAAAAATGAATTAAGCATAATACATACTATTTTTACTTGGATTTTCACCCTTTGAAGTGATATCTAAGCTCTCCTCATCCAAATGGCATAATTAAAATACCTCTAGGCTTATGGGTAGCCTAAGGATGAGGTGAATCTCTAAGTAGGGATAGCTCCCTTGATGTACCACTTTCGATCACTACTAAACCTAAATTTTGGGGTGAGAAAAATTAAAACAAACTATCCTAAGGGAGTTGATACACCAAATAAGTTGATGACTTCCAATTAGCTGCATGTTACACATGAAACCAAGATACTAACCAAACATACACTTCTCCAATCTACATATTCTCACATCAATATTACATTATGAGGTTATGGATTAATGTTTAGGCTATGAAGACTAGATAAGAGGCCTTTAATGATACTATTTAATAGACTAACTCTCTCAACCTTCACACTTATTAGAACACTTCACATGCCCTGCAAGAAGAAGCTTTCCAACTGCAAATAGAATGAAAAAATGAGATAACATGCTAAGCAAATCACAGTTATCACTAAGCAAGATCAATAACCCAAGTAAAAAACATTATTAATATTCATTAAGAGGTAAAAATTAGTAGTCTTATTGATCAATTTGTAAGCAAATGAGTAGGGCTTCACCATACTCAAGTAGAACATAAGTTATAATGGCCAAAATGGCTAGTTCTTATAGAACTTGAGAGAGAGAAGAGAAAAGAGTAGTCCAAGGGTCACAAAGACACTTGTAAATCTTATAAAATGATTTACTTATTCATGAGAATAGGATTTGGGAATAACCATGTAAGGTCAGAAGAGACAAGTGGCTATTCAAGGCATGAAATTCTTGAAAAGTGCATAAAATCCCTTTTTCTAGCTCAAAAAAATACCTTCATGATTTAGACCTTTTTGAGATCCCAAAAATTATTACGGAAATGTATAATGATTATAATTAAGGTTAATTATTTTATACATACCTCTCAATGCATTGGTTTTAGTCTTAGTCATCTGGAAACTTCCTAAAATGAGTTATCACCATCTATAGTCCAAATAACTCTTCTTCCATGCACCCTACACACTTGGCCTCAAAATTGACTTCATTTTTATATGTAAATCCATGGGATGGAGTATATGACACCTATAAATAACTTCCATGTCCTTAGACTTATTGTTCATACATTAAAAGGTCATCCACTTAAAGTTTCCACACTTCTAACCATCTTGCTCACTATGCTAGTTTTGACTGGCTAAAATCAGAGCTATTTTTTGGAAACTTATGAGTATTTCCAAGGTATTAAATGGACATATGTATTTATATTAAGTCTTAATACTCCATACATACTTTATTTCATCTTTAGACTCCTTCTAGAACCTATAAAACACATAAAATAGTCAAAATCACATTATTTTGTACCCTATCCATATAGTTTCATACAACTCAAAAGGGTGGGGAGTATCTTGAGATAGTCCTTTTCAATTTAAAATAACTTTCATGATCAAACTAGGCCATTATGTTAGCTTCCCATCTTCATTTTCTCTATCGCATCTTAACTGAGGGTTTGCAAGGGTTTTAGATAGTTTTTATCCTTAAGCTTTGTTCATAAAGCCTTGTTATTTTAATTTCAAAAAAATTACACAAACATGATATTAAAGACCCCTAATAACCTCCCCAAACTCCTTTTTCCTCCATGAAAATCCTTGGAGAAGATATGACATTTCAACCTAGCTTATCAAGCTCTTCCTTTACTTTGCATAGGAATAAGTTATCTTTGAGCCCAAAAATGGATTATTTTATGTTTCCTTTGAATCTAAATAGATTTAACATGTCTTAAATGCTTACATAAACATATAAAAATGGATTATAAATCTCTCCATGAGCTATAAGTGAAAGTGATATTTGATTTGAATTTTAGTCCTAAACCTTGCCTAGTAAGCTTGTCTGCACTTTTGAGGGTCTAGACATCCAAGATAGGATTCCTCATTATTTTTAATATTTAATTATTTTATATGTTTTTTATAAATTTATACATTTCTCTTTAAGGTCAAAATAGATCCAAGTTTACCTTTCTCACTCATCCTCTTTAACCTGCCAATTTATGCATAAGGGGAAGTACCCTCTATTTGAGACAAAATAGAGGGTAAGTCCCCTATTCTTTCACACAAAATAACCATTGGATAAGTTTATTTAAGTTTTAAATACATTTTCCACAAATTTTCATCCCTTGGTCATATGACTAGATCTTCCAAAGACACTAAAAACTGAGACAAACTGGTAGAAGAGGGACTATGTGTAAGGTTTCCCATAATAGACTATGTGTTGCTTGTCTAGAGCCCATTATAGATGATTAGACACACTTTAAATAATATCATTAAAATTTACAAAGTTAATATAATTATTTTATCATTTTGTAATTGAAAATGAGTCTTCTTTTAGCTTTAACCAAGTCAAATCCTAGTAGGTTTCCCTGCATAGTTGGAAAGCCTAAGGCACCTTGTTCATTTTCTTTCCTTTGAGAATGTTTAATATTTTTTTTAATTCCATATTAACTCTAAAAATATTCCATTAGTTATCTATCATCCCCTAAATCATCCACTTACCTCTTTCTTTGTTCATACTCTTTAGATAGGCTTGTTGTTCTTCAAGAGTGTTATGCCCTCTGAGATAGAATAGAGAGGTACTGCCCTAATCTTATGGAGAAAAGAGACTTTATATAGATACCTAAGGTCCCAAGGACTCTATATACTAAAACTTAAGGCCTGTATCATTTAATTGGTTCTCAAACACCTCAAACTCTCTAAAATAGCCCCTAAAATAGGACAGTATTTACTTCAAAGCAAAGTCCCTGTAGGTGTCTTGCATAGTTGGACTTGAGACAATGTTTATAAACCCATTTAGAGTCCCTTAGTATTTTCATAATTTTTTTGGACCTATTTATTCATGTTTAGACAATGACAACACTAAGAATTATCATTATTTATGCTCACTGCGTTTCTCAGACAACACAGTCAACTGTGTTGGGAAAGATGAAACCATGTAGGTGTATTTTCTTGTCTTGAAAAGTTAAAAATAATTATATAATATAATGAAACATTTTAAAACCCTTATCTTCTTCCAAACTTGGTGGTTCCATCTCAAACTTGCATGTTGGACTATGTGCTCTTACAGTCAGATGTATGTGTGTATTCCTAAATGTGGAACACCTGTAGGTGTGTATGAGAAATAAAACATAGTATTAAAACCTATTTAGATGTTAATTAGATCATAAAAGATTCATGTAAACCATTTAAACCATTCAAATATGAGGGTGTGTTCTAATATGAAACTTTGGGTTGAATAGATCTCTTTCTAGCTCAAACTTGTAGGTAATCACTGCCTAAGAATAGTGGTTCAAGGAGCATCTTCAAGCCTTCCTAGTAACAAATCCACAAGGATAAATCACTTCCTTATTTTTGAAATATGTGATCCTATGATAGGGACATAATACAAAGACATTTATAAGATTCAAAACTTTTAACAACACCTTTATAAGATACCCACGAAATGGCTTGAACCTTTGTTTTCATGTTTTAGGGACAAGGGGCCTGAATTTTGTCATCTCATGCTTGATCAAAGTTTTCAGTTATATCTACCCACTTGATTTTTTAATTAGGTATAAATTGAACTTTTACACATGCTATTATTTTAAAGAGGATCTTACCATGCTTTAATATTCTATACAAGCACCTTCAAAGCTTTGCCAATGCCACCGGTAGGCACATATTTTCCTATGAAGGGACAATAAGGAAAAATTATGTGGTGTGTGAGGTGAAAAGGTTTATTATAAAATCAATACCATTATCAAGTGTTAAAATGGACCCCTATCATTCAAAATAACTAAAACACTATCAAATCTCCCCTATTTTCTACATGACATCCTCCGAAGGGCACCTGTAGGTGGCCATTTCAAGGTACATGTAGTAAGATAGGATTTATAGGAAATATTATAGATGTGAGATCTTATGGTATATTTTATGCCCTTAAAAAAATTTCAAATACATTCTTAACACTATAAATTAGTGAACCATTTATCAAAACTCCCATTTCACCATGAAGTCATCTCAAGAGTTTTTGTAGATGAGTATAATGGCATAAGACTATGAATGATTGTGTTGATTAGCTAACATAGTCCCTTGTTCACTCTTTGAAGGTAAAATTTGTTCATTCCTATTTATAAATACATGTTCAAAATTTTAAGACCCTCACTACACCTCCATCAGCACACTAGATAATTTCATACACGTGATTACAACCATGGCAGCAAGTGAAAAGTGAGCAAAAAGTTGAGTGTAAAATGTTCATGATTATAACTCATGGAATGTTGATTTATATATGAGATTGAAATTATAAGGAATAAATATGACATTTATAAAATGAAAAATTACTTATCACAACCCTCTGAAACCATGATCAAGCATGAAGTTCTTGAAAATGGTGAGAAATTACTTGTACCATAGAATGGTGTGTCCTCTTGCAACATTAGATTATTTGTATATCCAAACACTTTTAATCACTATAAAAATAAAAAGTATCATTATATAAGGAATCCAACATCATATGTAATTAACCTTAGTAACTAGTTTGTACGGACTTATCCAAAATAGAGCAAAACTTATAGGGTACACAGATTTGTAGGTAAAAAGACATAGTCAACTTCATGAGGATGGTTCATAAATAATAAACCATCATCATTTGAATTATTATTATTTAAATGAATCTATATGAGTTTAATTTCACCTCCCAAATGCATTTTACCTAGAACCTCCCTTGCTATTTGTACCAAGTATAAACATGCTAACTAGTTCTGTGTGTCTAGAAGGGTGAAGAAGGAGAAGAATGGTTTTGGATTAAAAATGGCACTTAAAAAACACTTAAAACATGGAACTGAGATTAATTAAGATAAATATACATTCCTTGACCTTTTCCCACATGTCACACTCCCATATAGGACGTACAAGTGCCACACTCTTCTCTTTTTTAAAGAAAACTACCCTTTCTTCTAAATAACCTACCACTTTTAGTTACCAACAGTTGATTAAGACATATGAGGAAACATGGGGTGTGAAATAACCTCTTAGAACTTTCAAATCTCCCAAGGAGGTTGTACAAATCATCAAATAACTCTTTTTGACCTCAAAATGACTTAAAATGATATAAGGACTAAAAAGACTAATGACCAAGGCTGATATGATATATAATGACATAAAAATACATATAATACACCTTATGACATAATATTAGACCCATAAAAACACCTAAAACTCAATTTTTTACCTATATGGTTCTTAATTTGACCTACAGGGTCAAATTTGGTCAACACACACTAAATCAAGCTAGGAAGTATGTTAATGACGTGTAACTTCATAATAAATCACATCTTATCTCATATTTGAGATATATAATTTTGTTTATGACTTGTATTATTGGAAAAAAAATTAAGGAATGTCAAGTCCTATCTATGGTCTTACACTACAGCTCACAAAGAGAAAACCACTAGGGTGGAAAAATCGGAGCAATCAGGTAACAAAGCATGTGGGTAATAAGAAGAAAAAAGGTGTTAATTTGTGAAGAATGTCGAGTCTTATTCATAATCTTATAAATAAACTCACAAATTAAATCCTAAAGGGAGTGATCAATAGACAAAACAATATTTTTCAAGAGGAAATATGAAGGATATAGGGAATGAAAAAGGGAATGTAAAAATCATAACTTAGGCATCTTATGAGATGATCTTAAGAGGTAAGAGGCATACTAAGTGACTAGTGACTATCAATGTATAAAGGAAACCTATTTTTTATAAACACAAAGATTTTTAGTAAAATAAGCATGCTACTAAGATCAATTTATGAAGGTAGATTGGTACAAGAAAAGGTAAAATGGACCTACCTTCCCATGATGTGTTCCCCATTCTTTAGGACCCCTTACAAAGTTGTCAGTCTACTATGAAGATTAGGTCAAGGTTTATTTTAGTGGGCCCTATATAAAAATCCATGGAGGTCCCAAGGTGAATATAATTCATAATGGTGGTGAATCAGGTTGGAAGCCAAATTATTATAAAGGTGAATCTCACGATGCTAGATGGTGAATCGATCAAAACCTATAATCATTTATCATTGATCGATGATTAATGTTAAGAAATAGATGCACATCAACATAATTATAGGTGAGTGGTTATGTAGGCTAGATGAAAGCATCTATAAATAAGATGCACATCTATATAACTATAAGTCTAATTAAATACCTGCATAGATTGGATGCATGCCAGTTTTGACTTGACGCATGTATGTGCCAGCTAGGCAAATGACTATTTGGATTGGATGAATGCCTATTCAGACCCAGATGAATAACTAGTTTGGATTAGATGAATGCCTATTCAGATTGGAATATACACCATGTATATTGGATGAACATCTATTTAGATTGGAGTTTTGGTTGGGTACCTATTTGGATTTGGATAACCATCTATGTATATTAAATGAATGCGTATTTTAACTAGATGCATTCTTGTATGGGTTAGATTAAATCCTTTTTGGATTGGCTAAATGCCTTTTCATACCCAAATAAATGCCTATGTAAATTGGATAGATGTCTATTTTACCTAGATGCACATCTATATGGATTGGATACATGCCTGTATAGATTGTATGAACATCTTTTTAGATTGGGCAAACACCTATTTAGATTAATATACTCATCTTTATGGATTGGATGAATACCTATTTTGACTAGATGCATGCCTATGTAGTGTGTAGATTGGATGGACACCTATTTAGATTGGATGAATGCCTATGTAGACCTAGTCATATGCTTGGCTAGGTTAGGTGGGTGTATAATGATAATGCCTATATGATGGATTAAAATGTGTAATGTATGCATGTGTTGATTGTCTACATGGACTTTTGATGGTTTGACCAAAGATGATGTGCTCCTCTTGACTATGATATTGGTGTCCCTGGTGAATGCCCATTATATATAGGTGGCCACCCTTTATGGCTTGAAGGCCTATAAATATAAGAAATGCAACTCATTTTTCATATTTCACCATTTTAGCCTCTTCTATTGAGTTTTAAAAAAATCCTCTTTTCCCCAAGTCCCACTTCTAAAACCCCTTTTTATTCCATGGCTTCCATTTCTCATACCTCTTCTTGTGTTAGCATAGGGGTAAGCGGAAGCCCCAAACTCACTTTTTGGAATTTGTCATGCACTATCATCCAAAGGTTTCTTTAGCAACCAAACACATACAGTGATTCGGTGCATCCTTACAAGTTTAATGGCATTATCTACATACCCTAGTGTGATAAAGATATTCCTTTGTTGAATGTTTTATTACAAAGCTTCGATACTTCTTCTTCCATGTTTCACATCAACTTGGACTCCTAGAATAATTCATTTGGAATTTATCTAGAGGATATTTGAGAGATTGATAGGCCTACCTTCTAATGATGGGGACCTGGTCACCACAAAGGTCTTTCTGAATGATGATCACAAAAATTATTTAGAGTCTCATTACTCATTGTAGGTGGATGGTAGGTATTGTTAAATTTATAATTACTGATTTTTGAATAGTTTTACTTCTTTTGTTCTAACTTAGTAAATTTTTTATAAATCCTCAATGCCACGGTAAAAAAGGATTAAAAATTGAATGTGTTAAAAATTATTTCCTTTTAGGAATGATTTAATTTTTCCAAGTAAGAATTGTTTTGCAAGGTAGACCATCTGATCTTCTATTCTGGGCTCTTATTTATATTCTTCATACTTTGGGTGGTCAACCATTGAATTGGTGTAGTGTTATTTCCAATAGAATCAAATCTGATTTAAATTATGATCTACGCAATGAATATACTTAGTTTTCTTGTTGTAATTATATTATTACATTATACTACAAAGTGATTTTGGATTTGCAAGCATGCTCTATTCCTTCTTCCCTCAATTTTAAATTGTTTGTCAATGCTCTCTCCCTTGAAGCACAAGAGGTTAGTTTGAGTAGTTGTTTGACTCTTTGATTTGTCTATCTATATCAAATAAATATATAAATATTGATATAGTTCATTTTAAATAAAACATCTTTTTTTTGTAAAAAAAAATATATGAAATGATTACCAGAAGAAATACTATAAGCAAAGGATGTCAACCTCCTGAGGCCTTAGTAGAAATAGAGATGGAAGGTGATGTAGAATCAATTCTATAGATGCCTGAGTAGCAATTGATAAGAAGAAAGTGAATGTATAATTTGATTACACCGTCAACACCCACACAGTACTCCACTCATGTTACCAGTATACCTTCATAAAATATATTTTCTTTTATTGAATACTTTTTTATCATTATTATATTTTAAATATATTATAAATTTATATATAGTAGAGCTGTGTAATATGTATTGTAAACACCAGTTGGGTTTAGTATAAATTAAATATTTTCTTAATAGCAATAGTAATAACAGCAATAATAATAATAGCCACAACAACAGTGACAAAAATAGCAAGGTGCAGTAAAGAGATATATTTTTTCTTAAATGTTGATATTATATTAGATTTTTTTAATTGGTTATTTAATTGATTTTAATTCCTTTTTGTAGCTCATTCTTATCCAAGAAAAAAATTCTCATGACCGCCACTACCCTGTCATGGCCCTTTAACTACTGGTATTGGGAAATGTCTTCATTATCTAGCTCAGAGTGGTGTCATGGTTCAAGTTCCAATGTCTGAGTTTCCAAAAAAATTAGTTGGTGGTCTTCCCAGTGTGACTGGGACTTCTTTTCTTCATAATATTAATCTAGATGATGAGTATTTGGCCATTGATAGTGGCACGCCCATGGATTATTTCAACCCTCATGATATCATACATGGATCTCATCCCACGGAGCCTTCACAGTGACCTCATTTGATTGATTAACAACCTTACATCATTGAAGGTAGTCTTGTGTAGGAGATTCCTCAAATAGATGACTAGCGTACTTTTTTTTCCATTTCTAATTTATTGGTAGAAAATACTAAAGCTTATGTTCTTGATTTTATTCTTCCAAACCTTGATGAATTAAATACATGGGATCATCAATAAAATGTATTAATTCAAGAAATAAATGCCCATTTCTAAAACCATAGTCAACGATATAAATTATACAAAATGGTGGAGCATGAGCCAGTAAAAATTGATATTTTATTCAACCAAGAAATTTTACGAAGTGTTGCGAATAATAGCTTTAATGATGACATTCTTGGTATCATTTTAAAAAGGCTTGAGAACTTGAATGAAAAATCCCAAGCATACTATAACAAATGGGCACAAAACAAAAGCCTGGTGGATCTTATGAATATGGAAAAAAAAAATTGTGATGGGTTTATTATGGTTTTTTTAATTAAAATTTATTTTAAAATATTTATCTAATTAATTTTTTTTGATCATTTGCAGTAAAAATATATAAATATAAAGAACCAAGTTGTTGTCCTTGACATGTTGTTTCTAACTGTTTTCACTTTTCACATTCAAAAGATGAAAGAAACTAAGATAATGGTCAGCAGTTTATGCGTTCCTGGATGAAGTTTGTGCACCGTTATCTAGACGATTGAAGGGACTCCTCTTTGGCTGTGGAGGATGACACCTGTTAGTTAAGAAGAAAACTAAAACAAGGGAAATGTTAGACAGATAGATGGTGGACTGCCAAGCAAAGCTCGGTCCCAGAAGTGTAAAGACTTCCTTGAGGGATGACAGTCCACTTTTGATAAAAGAGAATGTCGCTAGAAAGAGAAATAATGAAAGGCTAAACAAAAGAAATAAAGATAATGTGTACCTGTATTCTGATATCTGCCTCTCATAGTCACCAACGCTATTTAGTCTGTCATCATCAGTTGGTTAATGTTGCCGACATCGGTTAGTCTGCCAATGTCAATAGGGGAAACGGTCAATGTTGGTCAAGGCAATGGCCTTGGATGGGTTTTGGATGAGTTTTAGCTCTGTCTGTGATCAACAAAATGGTCTGGGATGTATGTGGGAGTCTAATGGTTTGTGCAGGGTTTGCAGGGCAGAGAGTATGGCCTAAAAAGGGGATCAGATAGAGGACAGGGGTGAAAGGGAGATAAAGATGAGGGAAGGCTTTTCAGCCTTTTTAGGAAAGACAAGTTGGGTTGTGTCAACAGTGCTTAGAAATGGACAATGGGCTGATTACTAATGTATCCTAAGAGTAATAAAATAAAAACCAATAGAAATACTTAGCTCTTGTAGAGAACCAGAAGTGTAGGAGGTCTATTTCTGTTATGGCAGATGTGAGAGACTTTGTGCAACCTTCAATCTGATGTGGAGTGACTGATGTAGAGTTTCTGAGCTTGGAGAGTGTTGTTGGGATGCTGATGCCTACAAGGAGTCGAGGAGCAAGAGAACTTGGACCCTAGAGCAAGATAATTAGCATTCAAGGTTGTGATTTAGCATCCCAGGGGGAAGAGAATTTGCCTTTGGGTTGTTTTAAGCAACCGATGTCAGCGATCTTGCTGGTGTTGACCGACTGGTAACCGACATTGGTGGATAGAAGATAGGAAAAAGGCTATTTTTAGCCTTTTACCCATTCCTCTGTCTGCTGAGTTTAGTGGTTGTGGTAAAATGATCAAATGTGGGTTTAATAGGCGTGGGGATTAGTGAGAGAGTTGGAATGATTAGTCATAGGGTAATGAATGATGGTATCTAAGGGTGAGGAATCCAAGGGTGAGGTGTTGAGGGTGATGTGTCATGGGTGAGGTGTCAAGGGAGGTGTTATTAATTTAAAATAAGTTATTATTTTAAATTAATAAGTGTGTGGGTTAAGAATGTGTTAGAAGTGGACCAAGGGGACCAAGGAGGAGTCGACCAAGGAGTAGACACGATTTTAGTGTTTACATTTGCCCCTTTTTGTCTTGTTGGTTGTTCTGGATGAACTGCAAGACAAAAATAAGAGTAAGTTGCCCCAGGTATGGAATGAGGTAGTTTTTGCCCTGTTGGTTGTTCTAATGAACTGCAAGACAAAAATGAATGTAGGTTGCCCCGATTATGGGATGAGGTCTTTTTTGTCCTGTTGGTTGTTCTAATGAACTGCAAGACAAAAATAAGAGTTGATTATCCCAGGTATGGGATAAGGTCATTTTTGTGCTGTTGATTGTTCTAATGAACTATAAGACAAAAATGAATATAGGTTGCCCCGATTATGGGATGAGGTATTCCCCCTTAAAGCGAGAGTCGAGGGAAGGGAACCTAAAATTAGGTGCCGATTTGATAGATAGGATGGAAATGGTGAAGGTTGAGTGTGAATGCTGTAAAAATTGAGATTGTGTGTATACCACTTCACGTGATGGGTAGGTCAAATTGTCACAAGTTAAGGGTCAATGAGTGCTAAAATTGAAATAACTAGTCCCCAGCATTTAGTCGTAGCTGATTGGGTTATTCGATCCAAGCTGTAGCTCAATGGTCATCATGTTCCAAGTATCCCGAGCTTAGGAAGTGCTCCTGGAAAACACAAAAATGTCACAAGTAGTGGGGATCAACTTGCTCGCAATCCAATACTTGTGAGGGTTGAAATGTGGATTGTAGATAATTTTGCTATCTATTCATGAGGTAGCATACATGCAATCAAAACAACCAAGGCATAGTTGTCTCGGAAGTGGTCATGGTCGGAGGAGATAGGCGTGATCTCCATGGTTGTTGGTCGAGTCAAGTTGAGATAGTTGGTCCATTAGATGGGCAGATGAAGGAATGGCTGAGCTAACCTTAGAAGACCCCGTGTCAACTGAGTGCTGCCTATATAGCCCCTATTTAAAGGGCCTCAGGCCAATGTAGTTCTCCCTAAAAGGGAGGAAGAGGGTCGGTTATGGATGGGGTCGAACTAGGTTAAGTCATGGTTAAAGGGTAATATGGTTTGTCCATCAGATAGATGAAGAAATAGATGTGGTCGAGCTAACCCTAGAAGACGTCATGTCATCTGAGTGCTACCTACATAACCCCTGTTGGAAGGGCCTCAGACCAATGTAGTTCAAGCTAAGAGGCAAAATGGTTGATGATTGGTTTAGAATAGGTTATAAATGATGAGGGTATGATGATGTTACAGCCTTTTCCGTATTATGTAATGGTGTATTCTGTAACATTTGTTAAGTGGTCTTTCATCCCTAACAAGTGTCCATATCAGTGATGGATGTATGCTAAAAATGAAATGAGATTATCTATGCTTTAGCAAGTAATGGTTTATGCTTGACATAAATTGTGTGGTCGATAGTTTCCATGTGTATTGTTGTCCATAGAAACTAGTGTGAATCGGCTATGATAGTGTGAGTGGTCTTGAAAATGTTTGGGTTGGTTTGGTTTGGTTGAGAAAATGATTTGGTTGAATGTGACAAAGGTATGGATAAGAAGTGAAAGGCGTGTTGCTCTTTCATTGACAAGGACCATAATGATAGCATAGGTAGGGGGTTTTTTAAAAACAAAAGCCTCATTCATGCATTGCGTCGTCGACCATTGGTTGTGTTAGAGAAGTAATCGAATCACTTTGACATTAAAATGAGCTTGAAATCCCTTGAGTAGGTGATGTGATATGTTAGGATAGGGTAACCCCTTTTAGTAGGGATAACGTTGCCCCTTTTTATAGGAGACCCTGAGAACGACTATAAATCAAGTCCATGACCTTTTTTTTTTTGGGTAGACTGATCAATGCGGGAAGTCTACATGGGGATGTCATTTTGTTGTTTTTGTGGTCATTTGTGAAGCTGATCGATGCAGGAAGCTTTTGAGAGAGTGTTTTTTGTAGCAAGATTTGTGTATAGCCATCCTTCGAGGGAGTGGTCTATATTCTTGCTTTATATATTTTTGAGGGCTTTGAATAATTGTCCTTCAAGGGAGTAGTCTATTAGCTATAGCAATGATAATACAGCTATCCTTCGAGGGAGCAGTCTGCATTTAGAATTTATGACCTTTTGATATTTTGACATCCCAATTTATTTTTGACAGAGTTTGTAGTCATGGACAAGACTATAGAAGCTTAAGGGCTCCCTTTTATTAGGACCAAACATCCATATTTATAAAAGGGTCACATAGTGTTTGTGTAGGGGAATAGGGTTAAAAGGAATGAGGATTAAAATGACAGGGATTGCTTAAGGGATGAGCTCAAGTTAAATATCAAGTAAATGAGGACTCGACTAACAGTAGAATGGTCACAGATGCAAGGCATTAAGGGGTTCAGGTTTTGGTCAGTCTTTGAAAGAAGATAGATGATAAGTCCCTGATCCATACTTGTGCATTATGATATAAGGTTTGAGCCAATTAGGAGAAAACTTGCCTCATTTACTTCTTTCCATATTGGTCACGTGTTGGAGATGATTAAAAAGTTGGTTGATGTTGGACATGAAGCTGGTTGATATGTTGTTGGCATGCTTGGTTGGATGATGTTTGGTCATTGTTTGGTTGGTTGATGTTTGGTCGAGGCTTGGTCGAGGCTTGGTTGATGCTTGGTTGAGGCTTGGTTGAGGCTTGGTCGAGGCTTGGTCGGTTGATGTTTGGTTAAGGTCATGATAGTCAGGATAAAGTTAAATTCCCCCAATTACTTATGTGATAGGGAGAATGTCTGACAGAATTAGTTTGAGAGGGCAAGATCCTGATCTTCCATGTTGGAGGTTGGAATCTTAGAATGATTGAAAGTGATGGAGGCAATGGTAGGTAATGATGTGACCAAAGTAGCCAGTGGTTGGGGGTCTTTGGGTTGGACCTTCACTGCCTGTAAGGCTTTGATCAAAGTTAGACAATGCTACGGAGAGTTTTGTATGAGGTCATACAAAGATGTCTTCATAGAGGTTGCATGAAGTTGTTTCACCTTAGGGTCATGAGTTGGTTTCAAAAAATTTGGTCGAGATGTGCCCAAAATTGAAATCTTGGGTTTTGATGGTTGAGGAGACTTGACGAATGGATATGTTTGAGGGAGAGAAACCTTCTCTTTCCCTTTATCCTTCATGGTTTGTGACCTGTTGGCCACATTGATGGTGTTGATTTCAAACAAAGGGGTTGAAGGTGGTAGAGGAACCACAGTTTGATGATGGGCTCCCAATTTAGGTGAAGATGTTCGAGAGGCATGGGATGGTGTCGATGGTTTGGTTAAAGGGTGGTCAAGTGGATCCTTGGTGAGAAGGGTGTCCTTTTTGAAGTGTTGATGAATGATAGCCTTAAGAGTGCAACAATGCTCAATGTCATGTTTGGGTGTGCGATGATATACACAAAATTTAGTGTCATCGAACCAATATGGCCTTGATCTGAGAGTTGATGAGTGTGACGGTGAAAATGTTTGGGAGACATGAGACAGTGTTAGAGATTTGTTAATAGTATCCTCAAAAAGAGGGGTGTTTTTTTCCAAGTAATGGTGAATGGCAACCTTAAGGGCACAACAATTTTCAATGTCATGTCCAAGTGTGCGATGATATTGGCAAATTATAGTGTCATCGAACCAAGATAGTTTTGGTCTGAGAGGTTGGTATGGCTTAATAGGCAGAAGAGTGATGTTAGAGGATTGTAACAATTGGCGTAATAGCAAGGTGTAAGAACCTGCTAATGCACATTGTGTTGTAGTAAAAGTTGACAACTTTTGTTTAGACATTGTTGGAGGAGTGTTTGGCACCATCTTTTTGTTTGGCAGTGTGGTCGCACGTGTAGATGGCACTTTCATGGTAGGAGACGTTGGATGCTTTAAAGGAGGTATGTTTTTGTTAGGTGTTGGTAGTAATGGAGGTGACTTGTTGTTGATAGGTGTTGGAGTAGGAAGCACTCCTTTTAAGGTGGATGGATGAGGGCCCAAAATGGAGGGTAATGATGATGGTGGGAGAAAAGTTCTTCGATGTGGTTTAGTAGCCTTCTTTGGTTTGGTTTGAGGGCCACTATTGTGGGGGGTCATGTTTAAGTCTACCCTCATCAAATCTTCTTTGACTGAAGTAGGTGAGGTGGCAAGTTCCTCTCTCGGTGGAGAAGGGATTGGAGATTGTAGCTCATTGATATGGCAGAGCGTAGGGATGGTCATGGCTTCTGCATGTGGTCGAGGCATGGGAAAAGTATGATCCCCCATTGATGATAGGAAGGATGAGAGTGAGGCTACTGGCGCTGGTATGGTCAAGGCATCCTCCAATATAAGAGAGTTTGATGGAGAAATAATAGAAGAAGAATGTTCATCTACCTATGGAGGAGAAATGGGAGAAGAAGGCTCTTCTACCTATGGAGGACCAATGGGTAGGCTAACCTCTTTAGACTATGAGAGAGGTTGGTTAGGCATAAGAGGTGAGCCTGTGTTGACTATGTGTATATTATGCTCTTAGGGGTCATCGGCCATGGTCTGCATGTTGTTTTGGCTAGGGGGATGATTAGGGAAAGGTTGTTTAAAGATGTCTATGTTTTGATTGGGTGGCGCATTTGGGTTATCCAAAATAAGATCACCTTTGTCTAACATGTCCCGGACAATGTTTTTGAAGGTTTTGCAATTGTTGATGTCATGTCCATTGAAATGATTATAGTTGCAAAAGTCATGTTCCCTATACCATGTAGGGATAGGTTTTGAGGGGTTGAATTGAGGTGGTGGTCAAATTTGAGGGAGATTGAGGACCCCCTGCTTGACCAGTTTATCCAACACGGAAGCGTATGATTCTCCTATTAGAGTATATTGACGCTGTATGTATCATTGTTGGAATTGTTTGGTGATACTTTGAGATGTGGAAGGTTTGGATTGGTTAGTTGTTGTTGATGATGATGGCCTAAGGACCACAACATTTGCTGATCCCTTGGACTTGGATTATGAAGAAGGGTCATTAGATTTTGCGTTAGTATTTTTACTATGCAGTTTGACCTTATTTTCTTCGACTGTGCAGAGTTCAAGCTTCCTAGCCATGGTGAAAGCTTCATCAAATGTGCGAAATGTTTGAACCCACAAAGTAGAGGAAATATGTTTGGCACACACTTGTGAAAAGAGCTCAATGAGCTCAAGTTGAGGTAAAGAAAAGGAGAGTTAGTTGATTAAGCCTCTCCAACAGGCAACAAAATTAGCTATTGATTCATCGTCAAACTATCTGATAGAGTATAGGTCCGTGATGGAGACCTTTTTCATAATGTTGATAGAAAAGTGGTCAAGGAAAAGTTGGGCTAGTTGAGTGAAAGAATAGATAGAATGACTGGTAAGGGAGTTATACCAATCGAGGGCAGCACCAGAAAGTGACATGGGGAATGTGTGTAGTAACAACACATCATCATGTGCTATAAGGTAACAAGCATGTCTAAATGCTCGTAGATGTTGCTGTGGGTCTTCCTTACTCTGGAAATGAGTAAACTTGGGAAGTTCCCACTGACTGGGATATGGTTGGATTGGGACTGAAGGATGAATGGGTTCATTACAAATTTGTTCATAAGAGAGAACATTGCTTGAACCAGAAATGGATGTCTCAATATTAGACATTTTGTCCATCAACATCTTGATTAGGTCAGTTGACAGATTTGTAGGTGGGGTGCCTCCTAGGTTGTAAGGCACTTGGAAGGTGCTAAGAGGGGCATATGACGTAGTTGGTTGCACTTATATAGGCACAACATATTGGTAACTAGTCATAGGGACAAATATTAATACCAGGGGTGGTTGTGTCATGAAGCTAGGAGGCACAACTTGGCTTGATGTCATTACAAGTGGTTGAATGGTGGCACTGGTAAAAGGATAGGTAGTCAATCCTATGTTTATAGGCGCAAGAGTGTTTGGGGATGAGACAATCAAGTTGTGAAAATGTGACAAACTTGGTTGAATTGAGGAGTCTCACGTTTGGCTCTTAGCGAGATAGTGTTGGAGAGCCTTGACGTTATGGTTAAGGAATCTCTCAAAATTTTGATCTCCTTTAGGAAAAATAGGAGATTGATCAGGGGTTGACTGGATAGGAGAATATTCAGTGTCTGAAGTACACTCCATTAGGGGACTTGATATGAAAGGGGAAGGTGGAAGTGGTTGTTGCCTTGCATGGTCAACAAGAGTTTTGGTTTGACTACATGTCAAAACCATTCAAGGCAAAAAAGGTTAGGTTCTAAAAACTGTGTTTTTTCAGTTTCAAAAACTCAGAATGTGTCTCTAACAGCAAGAAAGTTGGGTTTTAAGCCTGCTATTTTAGAAGAAGGATTTGGTAGTGATTGACGTCGGTATAAAAACCGATGTCAGTGAAGAAAGGGGCCGATGTCGGTCAGATAACCGATGTCGATAAAAAAAGTTGCCGACATCGGCATAAAAACCGATGTCGGTGACTGTGGATTTCCAAAAACTTCAAAAAATTGAAAGTTTTTGGAAGAAAGAAGAAAGTTTTGAGTTGTTCTTTAGATCTCAGAATGCGACCTCACTAGCTCAAAAAACTAGATAGAGACAGAAAAATAGATGAAGACAAGCAAACTCTAATGTTAATTCCTAAGAATAAGTTTTAGAGTCTTGTTGGCTTATACCTTAGAAGAGTGTGCTTGGGAAGTTGGCTTTTAGAATGGGTCCTAGAAGAAGCAGTCTAAGGTTGGTTTTAGGTTAGTTTCGGTGCTCAAAGTCTGTATTAGGTTCTGTACATGGCCTGGTGCTAAGGAGCAAGCTCCCCTCACTTCACGAGCCCAGAGATAAGTTGGGTCGCTTGGCCAGTATATAATTCCCCTAGATTTTATACTCTACCAGAGAACAGAGTGGGTTCTCCCCTTAGTAGTGAAGTCTAAGTGGGATTACCAAGAAGGGTAAGGTATCCGCTAGGTGATGAAATCCTAGTCGGACCTTGTCTTAGGTATGTTTAGATGTTTGATTTGTGACAGTGGTCTGATCGTGTAACATAAGTGTGCTACGATTTATTCATAATGTGGTTTTAAGTTACTAGATGTGAGAGCTAAGTATGCATTCAGGCAGAAATGAAATGCAATAAATTTTAAGCCCAAATTAAAATGTGTGTTCGGATGCAGACAAGTGGAGAAAAGGTTGAAGAGTATGAACTTCACTACTCTAAGATGCAAGAGGAAAGGTGACAAGAAGATAAAGAAAGATTCTTTTTATCTTGCTTATGATGACTTTTCAAAATAAAGAGATCGAAGAAGGATGCAAGAAGAAATCTAATGCACCTATATGAATGTTTGTTTTTTAGAAGAAAAAGTATGAACCCAAGGAAAATTCCTAGGGTCCCACCAAGCGTGCCAGAATGTTTCTAACTATTTTCGCTTTTCACATTCAAAAGATGAAAGAAACTAAGATAATGGTCAGGGGTTTGTACGTACCTAGATGAAGTTTGCGCACCATTATCCAGACGATTGAAGGGACTCCTCTTTGTCTATGGAGGACGACACCTGTTAGATAAGAAGAAAACTAAAACAAGGGAAATGTTAGATAGATAGATGGTGGACTGCCAAGCAAAGCTCGGTCCCAGAAGTGCAAAGACTTCTTTGAGGGATAACAGTCCACTTTTGATAAAAGAGAATGTTGTTAGAAAGAGAAATAATGAAAGGCTAAACAAAAGAAATAAAGATAATGCGTACCTATATTCTGTTATCTGCCTCTCACAGTCATCGATGCCATTTAGTCTGCCATCATCGATTGGTTAAGGTTGCCGACATCGGTTAGTCTGTCGACGTCAGTAGGGGAAATGGTCGATGTCGGTCAAGGCAATGGCCTTGGATGGGTTTTGGATGAGTTTCAGCTATGTCTATGATCAACAAAATGGTCTGGGATGTTTGTGGGAGTCTAATGGTTTGTGCAGGGTTTGCAGGGTAGAGAGGATGGCCTAAAAAGGGGATCAGATAGAGGACAGGGGTGAAAGGGAGATAAAGATGAGGGAAGGCTTTTTAGCCTTTCTAGGAAAGATAGGTTGGGTTGTGTCAACAGTGATTAGAAATGGAAAATGGGCTGATTACTACTGTATCCTAAGAGTACTAAAATAAAAACCAATAGAAATACTTAGCTCTTATAGAGAACCAGAAGTGTAGGAGGTCTATTTTCGTTATGGCAGATGTGAGAGACTTCGTGCAACCTTCAATCCAGTGTGGAGTGACTGATGTAGATTTTCTGAGCCTGGAGAGTGTTGTTGGGATACTGATGCCTGCAAGGAGTCGAGGAGCAAGAGAACTTGGACCCTGGAGTAAGAGAATTAGTGTTCAGGGTTGTGATTTAGCATCCTAGGGGGAAGAGAATTTTCCTTCAGGTTATTTTAAGCAACCGACATCGGCAATCCCGCCAGTGTCAGCCAATTGGTAACTAACGTTGGTGGATAGAAGATAGGAAAAAGGCTATTTTTAGCTTTTTACCCATTCCTCTGTCTGTCGAGTTTAGTGGTCATGGTAAAATGGTCAAAGGCGGGTTTAATAGGCATGGGGATTAGTGAGAGAGTTGGAATGATTAGTCATAGGGTAATGAATGAGGGTATCCAAGGGTGAGGAATCTAAAGGTGAGGTGTCAAGGGTGATGTGTCATGGGTGAGTTGTCAAGGGAGGTGTTATTAATTTAAAATAAGTTATTATTTTAAATTAATAAGTGTGTGGGTTAGGAATGTGCTAGAAGTGGACCAAGGGGACCAAGGGGGAGTTGACCAAGGAGTAGACACGATTTTGGTGTCTACACATGCATATAAAAAAAACACACAAAAGTATTTATGTGGAAATTTATTTCAAGGAAAGACTTATATATTGAATAAGAAAAATAATACATTGAGAAATAATTTGAGAAAATGGGTTCAATCTTGATGTTTTGTTTAAAAATAAAGTTGAAGTGAACCCATCATTGCTTTTAGTGGGAGATGTTGTTGCTGAAGAATGAAGTGATATTTTCAATATTCATTCTACAGTGAAATATCTTGAAGATTCTGGGATCCTGATCCACATAGACAACACAGCCACTACCAATACCAACAAACAAGTAGTGGAAGTACAAAATGATCCATAGTGATTATGAGACTACTATAAGTTTAACGTTGTTTTATAATTTCCATACTATCTTTTAATTAATGAAAAGTGAGGTTTGAGCTCAAAGCCTCAAGTTTTATTATGCTTATGTTTTATAACTATTGAAAACTTATGTTTTATAATATTAAAATATATTTTGTAATTATGGATTCCTTACTCATATTTTCTAATAATTTGGTGCAATGTTTACAGTTTACTTCTTTAATTTACAGTAAATTTGGTTTCAAAGCTACTAAAATATTGTTTACAATTTAATTTAAATAAACAATGTATAATTTATTCAAAAAATGTCAAACAATCATAAATAAATAGAATGTTGAACATGTACTATTTTTTGCAACTTGCAACATTAAAAAATACTATTGTAGAATATTGAAGGAGCATATCAACTAAGCATGTAATAAACAACTTAAAATTAATGTAAACAAATGATAAAGAATACTATTTTATAATTTTGAAGATATTTCAATCAAATATATCAAATAACCCTTTGGTAACCCATACTTCATTTCTAACATTTGTATGACATGTCTCCCTGGCATTTAAAGTTTCACTTGTAGCTATTTTTGAGACACCTCTTCTTTCAATTAGACTACTCCAAATTGTAATTGCTCTATCATATGGAAACATATCCACTTCATAACCTGAAACATACAACCTTAAACATGTCTCAAGATTTTTATCCAATCTATTTTGAAGCCTTGATTTGACAAAACATAATGCACTAAATACCCTTTCATCTTTCACTAACCCCAAAATCATTGTTTGGCACAATTCACATAAATGAAAATATTCACTAATTTATTCCTATAGAACACTGTTCTGATATAGTTTCTTCCATAGCCTGGTAATAGAACCTATTTCTATTGATTTAGTTAACAGCAAACATTTTTCAACGATTGTAAATCCAAAAATCTTTGACTATTTTTTCACTAAAATATTTTGTAAAATACCCTTAACTACCTCTCCATTGATTTCCACAGACTTACTCAATTGTTGAATGAGAGTACCCATGTATTTGATAAATAATTTACTTGTTTGTTCTTCACCATCACCACTCCAAAATGTAGGATTCATCTTGCCCGTGGCTTCAAGCAAGTCATCTCTTTGAAAATGATCTAAAATTTTAATAGACAAGATTTTTAAAATTTCTCTCAATTTCATTCATGTGTCACATATGACATTATCATATAGAACCCTTGTTATAGGTATGTCTTCAAATTTTGGTCTAACTAAATTTGATCATCTTTAGAGAGTGTGTAATGGTATCTCCTTTCCATTGACTAAAATACAAAGATGATCATGAATATTGAATTTCAAATAGTTTTGAGGGTCTTTTAGTTTTGTTAAAGTTTTCCATCTCTCAAATATTGGTCCCTTAAAACTTTTATCCAAGTAGTATAATATATCAAGTGATAAACAAACATGTTTCCTCAACTTTCTAAAGTCCACAATATATATTGATCTCTCTTGTGCATATTTTTTCAAACAATGCATTTCCCTCAACATGGGTAAAACACCACATAATGTTAGCAAAGTTTCAAAATCTATCAAGTGGTTCATTAAATCTCTTGCTTTGTCAACCTCCATCCTATACTTAAACACAAAACCAACCAATGATTGATATTCTTCAAATATTATGCATGCAGGTTCATGCATTGAAATCCATCTAGTATCTACATCTTTTAATAGTTTTTTTCCTTTAGTCACTCCAATTGCAAATTTTTGAAACTCTAAAAACCTTTTTGGACTGCATGACATGTATGCATGCAAATCATAGATTAGGTCCTCCACTTTTGTGACACTTTTGAATGTGTTTACAATTTTGTAAGCAAGATTCATTCTATGTTCCATACAATGGATTGGAGTCATATATGGGGCCAATAATGTTTGCAGGCAAATGCATAAACTCATTTTATTCCCCTGTATTACTGATGCACCATCTGTACCAACATAGACCAACTTAGTACCTATATCATGGTAACTCATCCTATCAATATCCATCAAATTAGAAATAACCAATTTGCAAAGGTTTTTTGCATTACAATTTTCAATCATTTTATAAATAGATAAAAGGTTAGGTTGCCTTGAATGATTCTAAAATGTATATACATGCATGCATACCCATAGTGTGTTTTCAACCACTATTACCTCATTAATGGATAGTGATATGAACCTTTCTGATTTTACTTTCTCTTTCAAATCCTCCTTTTCAATCATTACAAGGCATTTTTCCATCTCTGAAGCATTCGTATCAGACCAATGTGAATGTGGAATGTTCTAAAATCCAATATGTTGAAATAAAAGCTTGTAATCTGAATAATCAGAGATTGGTCTTCCTCTTTTCATAATGTGAAATAAATTTGAAAATTATATATTTTTGGTAAGCAAATTAGACTGAGCAACCTTTCCTAATTGATCTTGAATTGTTCCTCCTTTCTCAATGAGATGTCGTTGATGTTTCTAATGATTATGATACTTTATTGTATAATATTGATGTATGCACTCTTTTTCATTTTTCCATCTTACTATATTTTTTATAATTCCATCTTTGTATTTTACCGACTCATATATTTTGCCACAATGTTTTTCAATTATGTCCAACTTGAGTTGCATTTTGTGGTCTTTACAAAGTTTCTAACTACATATGGTGCATTTGCATTCTGTTAGTATGTTAGTACTATTTTTTGATTGCACAGGTTCAATAAATGGGAATTTAGATGCCTATTCATACTGAAATGACCTTTCAATTATCCATGTATTTTTCTTCTTTTGCATAGTTTTTGTTGTGCCTGTTTGAATTGGAGATTATTTTTATTATGTAGCAGGCTCATTTAGAGATTGTGTTGTGTGAGTAGAATTAGTAGATCTCTCATATGGTGTTGGGAAATCATCATCAACACCACTACTTATGATGTGATATCTATGTTTCCTTGAATTCAGTGGGACAATGTGTATTTCTTTCTGAGTGACCCCTTTTGTGCCTTTTTCAAATGGAGAATGTGTTGAGTAAGTAGATCTCTCATTTGGTGTTGTGAACTCATCATCAAGACCAATAGTATTTATGTCATATATCTATTTGCTTATTACTTTCTGAGTGGCTTATTTCATGGGAAGTATATATTCAAAAGCATTATACATTTCTTTAATAGTTTTATCATTGAATTCTACATGCAAAAAAATGGTATGACATTAATTTTTAATAAACACCAATAATAAATAACAAATAAATAAAAATAATCAAATCTAATAATATTTATAATATAGTACCTATGTTTGGTGTTTCATTCACAAGTATTTCCAATTCATTGATATCAATGGGTTCTACATACAATATTGTTTAGAGCTTGTCATTTTTATTGAAACTTGAAAAGAATATTTAATTAATTAAAAAAATGGTATTCTACAAGTTAGTACCTTTATTTGGAATTTCAAATTTATGCCCATGTATGTCTACATATGGAGACAATTATTCAAAAGAGTTATCAATGGACTATACACATGAAATGGTTGAAGACATTTTAATTAGTATTTAACTTTAACACAAGCCAATGAATAAAAACTAATTGTTAATTGAAAATATAGTACTTTTATTTGTTGTCTATCTAAAATAAGATAATAGGCTTTTCTATTTTTTAAATTTCTTGGAGGCCTTAACATTTTTAGCAAATGCCATATTATCTAGTCTACAGAGCCATGGACAAAAGAGGATTAATATAAAAATGAAGATGATCGACAACAAGTAAAGACACTTGATTGATGAATAAGGAATCATGACAATAATAAAAAATGATGGTGGTTTCCCATAGAATGACTATGAGTGAATGTCAATGGGTTACAAGGGAATACCAATAGGTCATGGGTAGATGCCAAGAGACTACAGGTGGATGCCCACAGACTAAATAGATACCAATAAACTATGGATGGATGTTGATAGAGTCCAGACTATGGGTAGATACCCAAACTATGGGTGGACACTTGCAAACTATGGGTGGACACCTGCAAATTATGAATGGGTACTGGTAGACTATGGATGGACACCGGTAGTCTATTGGCATTTGCCTCATATTTGTATAGGGAACTTAAAAAGAATTAAATGGAATTATTTAAAAAGTACTAAAAATTATATTAGAAAAGAAAAATGTTGCCTACCTTGTTATAAATAGTTTATTCTTAAAGTCACTTGGTAGTATATGGTGAAATCTCCTAGATTAGCTTTTGAGGTATTGGCAAATTACATTTATATAAATAAATTTATATTCATATATAGGTAAACCTATCCTTAAAAAAAAATTGACCCCAAAATTTTAGGTGATAATGATGTGTCAGCCACTACACTAAAATCTCCAAATGTTGACTTCAAAAAATGGAATATTCATAGATTAATGAAGATTTGCCACTAAAAAAACCTTAGATTGGGTACTTGTGTGAGAAAGTAGTTAGCACTAAAAGATTTTTTTATTCTCTTTTTCTAATATATTGACCTATCGCACCCTAAAGGACCTCAACTCTACCGTGAGGTCAATTGTAGAGTTTGAGATTCGACTAGAAGAAGGAGATGTACTTTGAATCACAACTTTTACCATGATTTGAATTTTAAGAATATTTTTTCCTTTTATATCATTAGCTTTTTGTTAAAATGATTTGGCTTTTAAATTTTTATGGATTTTGAAGATTCCTCCTCCATATGGATTTAAAATGACCAATCATGAGAGATGTAGCGACACACATGAATGAGCTTTAGGGTAAGAATAAAGGAAGCCAAGTAACTAAAGATAAAGACTAACTAGGACACTTAAGCTTAAAAATGAACTATCATGTGATCTCAAATCTCAACCATGTATATGCTTAGTTTACAAAAAAGGAAGAAGGGAAAAAGGATAGCCAAAGGTGGATTGGTGAAAGGAAATTATAAAGAGATACGTTCTTGGTTAACTAATCACATGGTAAAAGGAGACAAGTACCAAAGGGAATAGGGTTTGTATAACCAAGTCATAATGATAATTATTTAAAAAGAGATTTGAAAGCAAACAAACATGAAGACATAAGAAGAGAGTTTTGATAAAAACTCAAAAAATAAAGAGAAGACAATTATAAAGAAAGACAATCATAGACAAATATAAATGAAAATATAAAAAAGATATAGTAAAAAATGTAAGATCACTATATAAGAAAAATTTGAATTTGACATAGCGTCAAATGATATAACAAATAGATAAAAATAAAATTGGAGCACACATCCAATTAGAATGTAAAGGTAAAGGCACCATGCATTTGTTCATAAGTACTATTAAATTTGGCCACACAAATTATCCAAGACATCAGATAAATCTCTATGAAGTTGGATATGAACTTCTAATGTTTCATCAATATTCAAAAAAAACTAAGAAAATATTTCTCTTATAATGTCCTCAACTAAAAATGTAGGAATACTCAAGGGATCATACTAAGGAGAGAAATCAAGCAAAGGATGATAGGGAAAATTCATGGGAGTGGGATTTATGGGAGATGCAGGAATCACTGATGAAGAAGGATCCATAAATGAGGGACTCAAGGTGAGGGAAGATCCACAGGTGAAGGAATCACAAGTGGAGGTACAGAAAGTGATGAAGGGACCACAAGAGGGGATAAAACCATTAGAGGTGGAGCCATGGGAGAAGAAGGAGGAGATTTAATATATAAACAACCTATGGGAGGAATAGAATAAGGTCTAATAATAACTATAAGGTGGTCCTTTAGGTGTTATTGAAGGATGTGGAAATGATCAGTGTGATGGGTGCCATATTGGTGCCCTAGATAATACACCTCACCATATTTAGGTATATGTTTAGGTAGAACCTTTGGGGGAGGTATCGCTTTGTCTGAGGAAGGAGAGGAAAGATGAAAAGTATCAATATACTATCACAAATTATGACAATGGGTAGAAGAATGATTATTTATCCTATATAAGCAACGGATATGCTTATGAGTGGTCTTAGGAGAAGCACTCATAGAAGGAGGTATAATAAGAGTAGAAGAAGTTGAAGAAGACTCATCAACCCATTTGGTGTGCAATGGAACCATATTAGGGAAAAGAACCAAACCATTACCAAGATAAGGTGGTGATGGAAGAGGAATAGAACTAGGCTCAATGGAAAGAGTAGTGGGATGAAAAGCAAGGGTAGGCTCAGCAACAACAAGAGTAAAACATGCTCAACTATAACAAGAGAAAGAATGGGATAAACTAGAGTAGGAGTAGGAATGGGATCTGATAAGGGCTCTACTAAGGGAGGAGTGGGTTATATATAAGGTCTAATAAGGGTTTCACTAATCTCAAGAGTAAACCAACTACGGTGATTAGGGTACCTAGTAAAATGGTAAGGATCAGTCATAGCATAATCTATGAGTATACTCATATGAGGATCATCATAAATTGAAGGCTTCAACACCATCTCTACCCTATGATAAAGAGTAAAAATACTTAAATTAGGAACTATAAATGAAGGAATATGGGAAGATATATAAAAATAATAAAAGTAACTGATAATCTCAGCATCATGACCCTGTACAAGACCACTTAATAAGGGATCATCTAGGGAATAACCATCATCATAATATGAGTGTGAATATCAATGACACAATTATGAATGGCCTTGTCATCTAAAGATTTTTTGTGAATAGAATGTCGAGTCTTGGTCAAGACTATGGTAATATCATCACAAGGAGGCTTACAAAAATTAGGCTACAAGGAAGTAGGAAGCTATAAGATGAGGTGAGGTGAGAGATCATAAGTTTTAATATTTAGGTTAATCTCATTGGGCTCATCATTTTTAGAATATAATATGTTAAGGGGAATGTTACCAATGAGTTTAAAATGTCCATTATAACCTTGATTTGAATTAATTGGAAAATTAAGATGTTAAGACTCACATAATGGAATGTTGGGTAAAGGTTCAAGGGTAGGAATCTTGAAGACACCATGGTCTTGGAATTGTTTGAAATTTTAAGGGTTAATGTCACCTTAAATCTTATAAATGGCTCCATTATGAGGGAATTTAATGCATTGGTAGGTAGAAGAAGTAATATCTCTCATATAGTGAGTCCAAGACCTATCAAGCAAGATCTTATAAGAAAGGGGAAAGTCAAAGATCATCACCTTCACGTGAATGATGATAGGTGGGATGGTAATGGGAAGCCACACACAATTTAGAAGAGGCATTTTTATTTTGTCATATCCTTGGTAGGTGGTAGGTGTCATATTGAAATTGCATTTTGAATATCTAAGGGTCTTAATGAAGTTGAGAGAGGCAATGAAGGTGATAAAACCCTCATTAATCGATGCATGCTTAACTTGGATATCATTTATTTGAACACTAATGAATAAGAGATGATCATCCACATGAAGAAGAATCTCATCAGGAATCATAGAAGCAAATGTAAATTTTAAGGAAAGAGAAGTGTCCATAGTTTCATCAATGTTGATAGACATCTCTTCACATTATTGTCATATACTATCCTTGGATCTAGATAAGGCTACCTCCTATCCTTCTAGAGGAGGATGAGGGACATTCATCTCAAACAATAGTTTCATAAGATGGTTTCTATGATGTGGATAAGTCTTCATAAACTCAAGTAATAAAATTTGGGATGGGAGATTAGTGAGCTCTACTATAGGATCCCACTCATCATAACCCATAATAAGGTTGTTAAATATAGGTGCATAATGATTAAGAAGGTCCTTAGAAGGAAGAGCTAAAGTAAATTAGAATTTATGCTGGTAATAAGAAGAAGGTTTGGAACAAGGTTGAAAACAAGGTTTAAAATTATGTTATGATGATGAAGTAGCTGGTTCAAGTTGATTTTGAGAAATGGTAAGAGAATTGTTAGTAGAAATTTGAGTATCATTAGCATTGGAAGATGATAAAAGAGTGGTAAAAATAGACAAGTGTTATCCAAGGGAGAATTAGAATTGAATTATCAAAATTTATAAGGTCATCTTACCCCAACTCATTTAAATGAGTTGGAGAAGAATCTTGGATAACACGATATGTTCTAGACGAAGGAGTGTAGATAGGTTGAGAATAAATAAAAGCAACCACCCTTTGAATATTAGTCATGTTAACCACATTCTCATCAGAAGTGGGTTCAATAATAATTTATATATTATTGGTGGAATGGGAGGCTTTGTCTTTATTTTCTTGGATAGGTTGATGATTATGAAGAGGGTCTTTGTAGATAGCCAAATAAACATTAGCTTGGTTTAAGGCTAGAGATTTATCCTATGTTTTAAAATACTTAAAATTAATTTCATAAGCTTGTTGATGATTTTGAATGATAGAATCATGATTAAAAATAGGACCAAAAATAAAGTACATAGCTAAATTATGAAGTTATCTACTGGTCTCATGAGAATAACCCCAACTAGTGTGAAACCAAAAAAACTTGTTTGGATCATACCAAGATTTCATAGGATGGGTAGGGTCAAGATCTCATGGAAGAGGCCTAGGTAAACACTTAAGCAATTCAATTGAGGATAGAGGTTTGTGAATGTTAATATTGTTTGCTGAAGATAAGTGAGAATTGGTTTATTATTGAGAAGGGGGAGTTGGTTTTGACATATGGGTAGAAATGATAGCTTGAACACTACGAATGGTGTCATAAGAATCTAAAACACCACCATTAGTAACATTTTTATTTTTATTCTTAAGTAAGAGACAAGGACTTATAGAAGGTAGGGGTGGCTCAATTTGATGCATAAGTAAATCTTGTCATTTAGCTTGGTCAATAGCCTCCTCCAATGTACATGGAGAGAGAGTGTAGACCTCATATCAAAGATTAGGAAAAAGGGCATTGGTAAAGAGATGGAAAATATTGTCATCAACCATGTTGTGTTCACATTTGTTTGATAAATTTTTCCACCTTTCAACAAAATCTTGAGCAGTTTCATTTTCTAGTTGTTTGCAATTTATGAAGTGGGACAAAGTGTTTTTAGGAAGATCACTAGTTTGGAATTATTGAACTAATGCATTCACTAAATCCTCCAAACTAGTAATGGAATGAGTTCTAAGTTGATTTTACCAATCTAAGGCATCACCTATGAAATTTTTAGCTAAGATTTTGGTAGTGACAAAGGTGTTAAATTTGACCCAATCCTTATAAATATTTCCAAATGTTTTAAGATGAAGGGTGGGATCGGTTGAGCAATTATAATAAATTTTAGTTGTGATACCTCTTATATCAATGTTAGCAATTTGAGTAATGAGAGGTTCATTTTGAATACAATTAATGGTTTTATTTACCAAAGGAGGTTGAGGAATTATATTACCTTGAGAATATTGAAGAGGAGGAGGGGGATCATTCTGGTTATGTATGCCCCAATCCATTGGTTAAGGATGAGATTGAAGATTGAGAAGGTGGTTTTGCATTCTCATCATTTGATTTGTGTTATGATCTTGAAAGGTATTCATTTGATTGAGTGTTTGTAACAATATTTGATGTGTTTGATTAGCATTATTAGAAGCATTAGAGTTGGTTTTCATGGCTTGGGTACCACTATTGGTGTTGATAAGAGTTTGAGAGGAATTATGAGAATGTGAGGCACTAGTTGAAAATTTTTCTTATGTAGTAAAAGATGGACTAGTGAATGGTTGAGAAGAAGAAGCACTAGTATCATGATTCCCTTGGGTAGCAAATGATGCACTACTAGAAGGATTAAGGATAGTGGATCTTATGAGAGGCCAACTAGATGTATAACCTACCATGTTAGTGGATATGTTAGGCATGGAGGTAGAATAATTTATACAAAAAGATATCATGGTATGATAAGGGGTCATAATCGAAGGAAGAGGCTGAGAATCAAAGAAAGAGGTACCCCCAAATCCAGTTGAGAATGTAGGAGTAAGTGAATGAGGCTCTTCAACTTGACCACTAATCATAAGATCGTAAATGATATAAGGATATTTTCCTTGATGTAGATGAAATTCAAAGATAAAAAAGAGCATTTTAGGGGTATACTATAATTTGGGTTGGTCTTCTAATGAGAAAAGAGTATTATGTTGCAAAGAGGTATTAGGAGGGGTCCCATAGTTCATTGTGTGAGTGGAAATATGAACATTACTATCATCTAAGAAAGGTGGCCTACTATGTCTATAAGAGACCCTATGAAGGTTGCTAAAATTCATCATGTTTGTTGACGTCAACTTAGTATTGTCATCAAATAAAAAGTCAATGATGAAGGGAAAGAAATAGAAATGATAAAGCAAAGAAACATGAAATGATAAAAGTAGTATAGGGTCTACTAGGTCAACCTAGCACAAAAATAGAGTCTACAAACAATACAGGGTCGACTGAGTCGATCCAGTACAGTGAATAAAGATTGTAAAAAGAGGAAATAGGGTCTACAAACTATACAGGGTCAACTAGGTTGATCCAATATAGTGAATAGAGGCTAGAAAAAGGTATAGGGTCGGTTGGGTCAATCTAGTACAGAAGATAGGGAAAATTAAGAAGACTATAATAGACTTGTGAACTAAAATAAGATAATTTTTTCAATAAATTTGAAAAGAAATATCTGAAAGGAAACAAATAGTCCATTAGATTAATGTTGGCCAATCCAATTGAAGCACACAATGCAAAACCTTGCACCAACACTATCTAATGCAAGTTTTTGCAATACAAAATATAATTGAGTAAAGAACAAGCAATCAAATTAGAAAGTAAAGAGATAACTAATTGGGCACCCTGAATGTTAATTGTATTATTAAGATATGATTTTAAATGTGATGGGAAGTTAGTTGTAAGCAAGGAACTAGAATGGCAATCTAAGGATAATTTTAGGTAGTTTGGGATAAAAGGGATCTATAGTGGTAATGATATAGGCTTGGTATTAGGGCCTACCCCCTCACTTCACACATTAAAATGATAAGGGTGTCAGGTGTTTATCCATAATATACCATTAATCATGTTTTATACTTGACTAGAACATCAAGCAGTTTCCCCTTTGGTGATGAAATCCAAGTAGGTTGGCCTTAGGTAAACAAATATTAAAATGGTTGTTTATATTTTGTGATTTGGTCATGTGTGCATACAATATAAAATAGTGAAACTAAATGATAAATTGAAAACCACCTAATTAAGCTATGTGATCTATTCTAAGCATGCAAGCAACAATAAAAGAAAGTGTGAACTAATTACTAGCATATAAGGTTAATTCTAACTTTGAAACAAGGTAAAATGTATATATAGTCAATAGTGTATGCATAAAATACAAAATAGGGTTGAACTTGTACTATGGAAGCAAGGTCTGAAAATGAACAGAGTGGGTAGAGTTGACCCAATTATCTAGATAGCACACAGAACACAAAACTGGGTCAACAGGGTCAATCTAGTTGATTATACAAGGGCAGTTTTAAAGATTGCAAACTATAAAAGGAAAGACTATAAATAAATAGATAGAGATATATAAAGGAACTTGGGTGAATCAAAGATATAGAGAATGAAGATTGTTTTTCAAAAACTTTGATATATACTTGTAAATTCTACTAACTAGGTTGACTAAGTTGATCAAGCTTTATATAAACTTGTTGTTGAGTGCCTAAAAATGTATAGGGTTGACTGGGTTGACCTAGTAGTCTAGACTAGATGTCTAAAAATCTAAAAATTTGGATTGGGTCAACTAGGTTGATCTAGTAGCATGTACTTGAAATATTGCACACAAAAGTTAGATATTGGATTCATAAAGTTGATCCAATATGGTAAATATATGATAAAAATAATGATGAAATAATGAAAGAAATGAAATAAGGTAAAAAATTCCTACAAAGTTTAGTTCACGTCAGATTCACTAGAATGTATGCAATCAAAAATGCATCATGTCTATAAATCAATCTTGGCTAAGAAAAGATAGAGCATACCTACACTTCTGATTGGGAATCCATTTGTTAAGCAAGGGCATGACCAATATGAGAATTTTCTAGACCTAATTAGGGCATCACTTATCATAATACACCATGATAGGAAGGGTTCTAAAGCCTATAGTCTAACATAATCATGTAAAAACCCTAAAAGAGTCCTAGGTTTAATTTTCACTCTATTTTAATGAATAAGAAATTAAATTTAAGCTAGTGATCACCAAATCTTATGGCACAAAGTCAGGGTTAGAAATAAAATAAGCTAAACTAAAGATGCATATAAGACATATACTCACGTCAATGTATATAGAATCTGAATGCATGGGAGAGAAGCAAAATTTCATTATCTATCTACTCTTATAAAGGAGAAATAAAGTTAGGAATACTTACCTTTGAAGATGAACCTACTAAGCCTCAATCTCTCCCTTAGCCAATGTGCTTCATAAGAGATTATTTTGGTATGTAAGCATAACAAAAACAAATCAAATATAGGCTACACAACCAATCTATGCATCCAAAAGACTTCTCCATAAGATAACATCCATATCTCCAAATAAAATATGGAAACCTAAGCTTTATTATTCAAGTAGAATGGTCAATCAGCAAATGCTCATTTTATTGTATTCTTTTTTGCTTATATATTCTCAAATAGTTAGAAATGAAATTATATATATATATATAGGTGAATCTTGCCCTAAATACTTCTGAATATGTCATTTGTATAGGGTCAACCTACTCAACCCTGTATGTTTTCAAAGATAAATCATTAGGTCCTAAGCTAGGTCAGTTAAAGGGCTAACAAAACTCCAAGTGAAAAATATCCCTAAACAGTACAGGGTTAACCCAATCGACCTTGTACAGTAATTAGAGACTGAAAACTATACAGGATTGACCCAGTCAACCTAGTATAATCAACTAACAAAATAAGGTCAAGGCAAGAACAATGAGGATAATGATATGACAAATGATTGAAATGGGTATAACTGAGATGAATAATTTTAGGGTAAATGTTTTTATGAGATAATTATGTAGATGGAAAGTGGCAAAAGGGACAATAATCTTATGAAGCACCAATGATCTACCCACCCCTTTCTCGATGCACCCCTTAAGGCATGCACTCAAAGAGATTGAGATACAATGGGTTCTTGTAAGATACAAAGTTTTAGTAAGTGATAAAATTTTGAAAATATTATGTAAATACACCAGATATTATGTAGGCTCTCTATAATACAAACATCGATGTTGGGGTCACTCAGGAGTAGGAGCATCTCCCTTATTTCTTTACTATTGATATCCACCTTTAGGTGGTTGGTGACTATAATGATGCTAGTGTTAGCATCATATCTATCTACACATAAGGCAATGATTTTGGAGCATGGGTGCATAAGTGGCACCATGTACTGGGCTAGTGTGGAGTTCTAAATTTTATACTTGAAAGACTCATAGTCATTCCTTCTAACATTATTTATCATTTAATTGTGGACACCCTCTCTTAGTTTCTTTAGGTTTTTATCCAATTTAGGGTCAAATATATCATCTACATAATGTAAGACCAAAGTGTGGTCTCTATAGTGCCCCTTGGCTATACCTTTGACATTTAGCACTTTAAGCCTTAGTTGAGTGAAAGCAGAAGAATATGATTTACTTATTGTGTACTATGAGGGAAGGTCCTCATGACCACCTAACCCATGGGTTTTTTTATTTATCATATACCTCCCACTTCCTAAAAAGGATGTATAAGTCTCCATCTCATGAATTCTTCTCAAATTCACTCTATATTTCAATCAAGGCACTAGATATCAACTTCCACTCATAAATTCTATTAATTCTTGGATAAAATCTCTCTTTTCTCTAGACACTCTTCAATCATTTAATGATCATGAAACTCTTAAGTTGTTTAAGTTTTCAGCATAATAAGGAGAGGGTTATTTATAAGCTAACACTTTTAGGCATGATCATCATGAAAATTTTGAATTTGGGTGCCTCATAAATGTTAAGGGTGGCACACATGATTGAGGAGAAACTTTTAAGAGATTTTATGATGATCCTCATGGGGGTCATGCAATATGGAGTGTTCAACATTAATGGTAGGAAGAGTTAGTAGATAATGGTCTTTCATAGAATGTTTTGAAAACAAGGAGAGCTAGATTGCAGACACCTCATGATAAGATGAGCCACTCGTGCCAACATCACTTATTTAAAAGGAAACAGAAACAAATAAGTAAAATGAATGAACAAAGGAAAACAAAAAATAAGGGAAACATACATGCAAAAGGGAAAATAACTAACTATCTATATACAAAGGGAAGGTTGGTAAGTTAGTTGAAGTGTTTCAAGTCAATTCCATTAACCAGAATCCCTAATGTGTTGCCTTATTCATCTTCCAACTTGAAAGCATTACCTTTCCTATCACCAATGATGCAAAATTCCCCCCCCCCCCAAATGGAATCAAACTTTGCATGTTGGCCTAGTTTTGTGGCCCTTTGGTTGCATTTGAAGACCAAGTCTCCTACTTTAAAGCCTAGGTCCAATGATTTCTTATCAATCCATCGCTTGACTGCTTGTTGTCAGGTGACCTTCACATCAATTGTTTGCTCTCTTGCTTCTTGGAGGTTGAGTAATTTGGCCAAATTAACCTCCATCATGTTAAATAATGAGATGGGTAAACCTAAATACAAATAGTCCACATAGAGAATTTTAATCACACAAATAATATTCTACTTTTATATATTTCATTTGAACACATTACCATAATATATAAGATATGTATATCCTATAAATTAGGAGATTTACATAATCCTTGAATATCTCCTAAACTAATGTTAGTGAGTTTTACCAACAACTCATGTAACCACACTAATAAAATATCAATAATAACCATGTAAATATTACCAAATCCTAAAATGTCACTCCATTCTGTATTATCTCAACATCTTTCAAAAGCTGTAAGGTGGGAATATTTTTTGATATGACCATGATCACTTCCTTCTTGTATACTAGTTCATATGGGGATGTCTTTAGGATTTGTGTGGGAGTGATGTGATCAGCTCATAGAGTTGTTTTCACATGCATATGCCACTCCCTTTGTTTGATGGCACCTATCCTTTTGATCAACATGATGATATTTTTGTTTGTGGATTTGACCAATCTATTCCCCTATAGGTAGTAATTGGATGGAGTGGAGTACGAATTCAAAAACCTTAGAACTAAGGAAGGCTTTTACATTGTCATAAATGATCATTTTTGGAGGGTCAAACCTTGTTATTAGATCTTCTAGGAAATTTAAGATCACATTCTCAGCTATTCCTTCAATGAGGTTACCTCAGTCTACCTAGTAAAGCAATCAGTGGCCATAAGTATCCATTTTTATCTCATGCTTGAGATGTGATTGATCATCCTAATGAAATCTAGGCCCCATTGTGTGAAATTTTCATCAACCATGATTAGATTTAATGGCATGGCTGAACTTTTTCACTTCCCCATAAAGAACTAGCACTACTGGCACTTCTTGACTGCCTAACGGCAATCTATGAACATGGTTGGCTAGTAGTATCTTATGTACATGATTTTGGTTTCAATCATATTTATCAAGAAATGACCACTTAGAGGAGTAAAATACATGTCTTAGAGAATCTTACCAGCCTACTTGTTATCGATACATCAGAGTAACTCTTTATCAAAGTTTTTCTTGACTAGGACTCCCTGGACTAGTCTGTAACTAGCCCCTTGCAACCTATAGAATCACCTTTTGTATGTGGGGATACCATCAGGATATTAGTCAATTTTCATGAAATGGGTTCTATCAATAGCTTAAGACCTATCAGTTTCATATTGATTTACCAAAACCATTTTTGTTTCACCCTGTTCTTCTATTGACAAATTTGTACATTGGGCCAAGTATTCACATAGTCCTCTTCCTTGGATCACTTTAGTTAGCATGACATCAATGTCATATTCTAGGATCTTAGTGATCTAATTTGCCCTCTTTTCTATTATCTCTCCTTCCATTATATATTCCCTGATGTTGGAATGCACCACATACAACATAATTTTGCTTCTCACCACAAGGTGCTTGAACTTTTTGAAGCCCTTAACAATGGTAAAAGCTTATTTATCAACAAAATATTAATTAACCTCATACCCACACAATGTTTTTGAGTATAAATAAATGGGTTTTTCACCCTTTCCTTCTTCCTTGTGAGTTAACATAGCTATCAATCTATGTTCATTCCTATAGAAATACATGATGAAGTCTTTGGAGAAGTTAGGGTTGAGCAACACAAGGATGGTAAATATTACTTAATTTTTTCAAATGTCACTCTCCCCTCTATGGTCTATTTGAATTCTTGGTAGTTATTCAACATTAGTGTAATTATCCCCACCAATCCTATGAAGTTAGATATGAACTTGTTGATGAGGCTAATCTTTCATAAGAAAGATTAGACCCCTTTCTTATTTACCGACAAGGGTAGGTCGTTGATGGATTTTACTCTTTCTAGATCAATGGTGATCCCTTATTTGGACACCACACATCCAAACAACTTACCTTATGGGTGTTTCACTAAATTTTGAATCTATTTGATGTTTAAGGAGAAACAAAGATGAAGGGTAGGGATTAGAGATTAGAGAAAACCCAAATTAGTTGCACATCATATCCAGACAATGTTGAGCACTCCTCTTTGGCTAGGGATGACTACTTATGAATAAGAAAGCACTAACACCAAAAATATTTGTTAGTATATATATGAGTGGGTTGCTAAACTATGCGCTTATTCCTGGAAGTGTCAAACATCCTTAAAGATGATAGTCCACTTTTTGAAACAAAATGGTAATGAATAATAAAATGAAAGAGAGAGTAAGAGAGAGATATTCATACCATTATTGTAGTCTGAGTCTAGCAGAGAGTGATATAGTGTAGGTAATGTGAGTTATTGGTGTTTTTAGAGGTTGTTTAGGTAGGCTTAGATAAGTTGGTGGAAATGCATAGTCATCGACATCGGTTATTTTGCTGATGTCAGTAAGGAGATATGACTAATGTTAGTTATGTGACCAATGTCGATAGGGGTAATAGGTTCTCAATATTTTTAGGAGACTTTTTTGAGTTAGGAGGTAGATGTTGTTCAAGTTTTTGAGGTTAGGAAGAGTCATAAGGGAGTGGGTGAGACTTAGGTGGGTCTAGACAGAGGGTTGGTATGTTTGAGGTAGAGGAAAATAGGTGGAGTTTTATAACTCCTTCATAAGGAGAGTTAGGACATTCATAAAATGATATATAGTAAAATGTAAAGCAATTATAAAATGACTATTTAAAATAATTACAAAACAGAGAGATATACTTAGCTAGTGAAATGGATGAACTATGAGTGATAGATAGATGGCTCTGATGGGACATGTTGAAGCAATAGGTGAATAGAAAAGACAAGCATGTGCTACTAATTTAGAAGAATCCAAGCTCTATGAAGTATATCAATTCCTAATTTAGATTTATGTGTGTAATGTAATGATAAGCCTAGATGTAGAAAGTTGAATGCTAAACCTTATACGTAAATGATTGATATTTTTAATTTCTACTGACTTGAATATTAGCTTAGAATTTGGCTTAAGTAACTGACATTGGTGATCTCATCGACATCAATCAAGGGTTGATCAACATTGGTGGCATGAGAATAGGTAAAAGGGATATATTTAGCCTATTTTATATTCCTTCTTTTGCCAAGTGTGGTGTCTATTCGGAAATGGTAGAAATATGAGGTTAATAAGAATGTAGTTAGATATTTATGTTAGGGGTGAGAATAAGTCATGGGTAGTTAGGATTAGGGGACTAAGTCTTGAGGTGACTCAAAAGGTAAGAATTAGTCTTAAGATGAGGTAGTTAGGTAAGGTGGTAGAAGTAGTTTTTAATTAACTTAATTAAATATTTTTAAATTAATTAAATGTGTGAGGGGTAAAAACACGGGTTAAGAAGGCTAATTATTAAAAGGTGATCAAGGGGGTTTCAACACAGGGAGTTATACACGTATGTGTTGTAATATTGGTGTCTACATTTTCCCATTTTTGTCTTGTAATTTGTACTGATAAGTTATAAGACAAAATAAGAGTTGGATTCTCCAAGTATGGGATGATGTATCCCCCCTCAAAATAGGAACTAATGGAGGAGAATCTAGAATCAGGTATTGGTTTGACAGGGAGTTAATTGGGTGGGTAGATATTGAGTGAGAACATGGTAACATCACTTCTTACATGTGTACTACTACAAGTTATAGTTGACACAATAAATAATAGGGAAAGGTGAGGAGGACTCAGACAAAAATAACCAAATCATAGCTTTTAAGTGATATCTAATAAGGTTAAAATGATCAAAGTTGTAGCTTTAATGGTCTATGTGTTATAGGTACCCAAGGTAGGAAGTGATCCTAGTAAACACAAAAGGTTGTAAGTGATAATACTAGCTTGGTCATGATCTAAAACACCTAATATACATGTGTGTGTTTAATAGCCAACTATAGCGAGGTAGCATAAGTGATCAAGATAAGCAATGCAAGGGTGGTTCAAAAGGGTCAATGGTCAAGGAGATATTCATGATCTCTAGTCAGAGCCATCGTGGGTGAAGATTTAAATGATTTCCAAGGTTTGGTTGTCATGGTTAGGGAGATATATGTGATCTCCAAGGTTTTTTGTCATGGTCAAGGAGATATACATGATCTCCAAGTTGCCTCGAACTTAGGGTGTATTCCAAAGGGTGGTGGTTGGAGTTGAAAAATCTAATGTTTAGGTTATCAACATCAATTATGTTACTGATATTGATAGGATGTATTGCTGACATTGACACCTTAGGTCAAGATTTTTGACATTAGTGGGAAACCAAATTTGATAAAAAGGGGTCTGGTGGCCCACCAAACCTCATTTGTGATAGTTGATTAGAGAAAAAGAGCTCTAAGTGTTATGGGACATAATATAGCTCTAGCCTATCTATTTATGGTGAGGTGGTGAGAGATAAGTGGTTGAGAAGAGTGTGTGCGAATGAGGGTATGATTGAGAGCTTGGTGGCCCTTGGTGTGACTAAGAGTGTTGGTGTGGGTAGAGATGGAAGAGGTAAGAGGGGACCCAACTGTAGGCACGCCACCACAAGTGTCTACCATTCTAGCCTAGAGGAGATGAAGAGATGAGGTAGGATGCTATTTGAGTTGAATTTGAATTTAAGGTAGTTAATTTGTTATTTAGGATAAATTTGAATTTTTAGGGGGAGAAAGTGCAATTAGAGGTGTAGTAAATGAGGTAAGGGTAGGTTTGGGTGAATTTGGAAGGGATCATAGATAGTTTTTCTAAGGAAAAAACTTAAAGGAGGTGGGTAAGTCGGTCCTAAGGCTAAACCAGTCACTAATGTCAACAAGGCTCACCGACATCGACCAACACTAGTGCTGATGTAATGGACACCAAGCACCGATATCAACATATAAGACTAATGTTAGTCACACGAAAAAAAACCCAAATAAGAAGAAAATGCCCATTATAGATCCCTATTTGAGTTATTTCATGATCCTAATGGCTAAGCTAGCCTCAGAAGACCCCATGTCAACTGAGTCTTACCTACATAGCCTAGGTGAGGGCCTCAGGCCAATGTAGTTCTCCCAGTGTGAAGGAAAAAAGGGTAAGGTATGGTTAAAATTTATTAAGGGAAGTGGTTAGAAAAAGGTAAGTTGAAATAGGTTATGGGACCTAGGGCTTAAAAGACAGGTCGTGGGGTCGAGGGTGTGAGATATAGGCCATGGGGCCTAGAGTTTAGATATAGGTAGTTAGGCTTAGGGTTAAAAGATAGGCAGGTGGGCATGGGGTTTATGTATAAATAGTTAAGCCTAGGGTTTAGAGATGGGCAATTGGGCCTAGCGTTTAGGTGGGTTAATAAGTTAGATAGTTAAGTGGGTATACGATTGAGTTAGCCTCAGAAGACCCCATGTCAATTGAATGTTTCCTACATAACCTAGATGAGGGCCTCAGGCCTATGTAGTTCTCTTAAAGAGAATGAAAAAAAGGATGGATATTTTTATTAGAAATTATGTGACTTGAGGTTTGTGTGTGTGGATATAGGCTAGGAAGGAGTTGACATTATGAAATTGACTACCTACATTGTTGACAAAGATGAGGAGGGATGTCACCATGGATGAGTGGGATCACATGGTAGTCATAGGGTTAGGAGGAATACGATGATATTTTTAGGTTACATGTGATGTTAGCTTGATGATATCTTTGATAAAGAGGTGGGATCACACCACCAACACTTTCCATTTGCCTATCAAAGAGTTGATAATGACACAAGAGGACATGTATAAGATTTTATGGTTGTTTCTCCAAGTTGAGGAGTTATTCTCATGTTCAAGAGAGAAACATGATATTTACATGGTTACATTATTTGGAGAGCATGTTATTGAGGTGACCTATCATTTGGTGAGCTTTGCATATTAGCCATTATACACTACCGATGAGGAGGAACATCGGTTGAGTATCCTAATGATGATAGGGATTATAGTATATGCACTACTAGACATAGATGGGGGGATATTTCCTATTGTATTGATATGTGTGTTAGCATAGATGGTTGAGTAGTGGATAGTGTATGCATGGGAACCAAATTTTTTGGCATAATTTTCTAGAGAGTTGTGGGGTTTGAGGCTGTAGTGATAGTATAGTTTGTGTGTCAAGCATTTACTTCATTATTGGGCATATGAACACATCATGGTGACATGGCCATTAGGGCTACCCACCATGATTATAGCTAGTTTTAGGGTCAGGTTCAAATGATGAAGAGACGTTATGGCCTAGACACAAAAAGGTAGCATAGTGTGGGACATTAATTATTATAGGCATATGATAGATTGATTGATTCCCATAGATATTGTTTGGAGGCCCTACTCGACATACCCTATATTAGAAGCATAGGTAGAGAAACTTGTTAGTTTATAAAGCATGTTATGGGTTAGAGGGAGATGAGCTAGAGAGTTAGAGATGATACACATAGCACAGGTTAGGAGATAATTTAGCTTGTTATAGGACATGCCTCATGTCTTTAATCTATATATGTGGGATGATATAGAGGCACCCCTACCTTTACCTTAGGAGATAGATGGGCCAAATTTTGAGGAAATACCAAAAGGCCTAGGTGTGGTAGATCATGGATGCATAGCAGCTTATCTTTCATGGTAGACAGGTCTACATCCCATGCTTCAAGTCAGGAAGCCACCATGAGATTTATAGGGAGTGATGAGAGAGAGAGAGAGAGAGATGCAACCGTACAGGCTTGAGATGTAATGGTACTAGCCTAAGATGTATTAGTACAGGCTTGAGATGTATCACAAGCATAGGTGTTGGTCTTCCAGGGGTAGGTTATGACATTACAGGGGTAGGTCAGGGCATTATAGCGCTAGGTTATTGCATTGACAATAGAGAGAGATAGTTTGAGAGTAGTAAGATAGGCTGCTACTCCTCCACCATAGGGACCAGTATAGGGTCCTATAATAGGTTTGATGGGTCTACCATAAACTGTATCTCTAGAAAGGTACAACACTACTTTAGATGAGATTGCATACTATGAGAGAGCCATCAGGGAGTTCCCATAGATTTAGGGGTATTCTAAGTTTAGAGAGAGGAGAGATCAGTAACATGTGCCATGGCTTCTAGCTCACATAGATGTAGATAGGTAGAGAGTGGTGATGATACTACTACTTCATGACCATGACTATAACCCTAAGTATTCTGAGTGCTAGATGTTATTTTTGATGTTATATATGTTGTATACACACCAGCCTATGAGCTAAAGATGAGAGATGTACTTTTTGAGAGAGATGATATTGATATGATTTATGGATGTATATTCATATTCAACATATATATATATATATGTATGTATGTATGTATGTATGTATGTATATATGCATATACCATCCCACATATGTGAAATGCTAGTCTAACTAACATGCTCAAAAACTAACATAACATAAACATCCACATCATTATAATAACTTCAAAATCATCACCATCACATAAACACATCTCAAAATAACAAGTTCTCATATATATATATATATATATATATATATATATATATATATATATATATATATATATATATATATATATATATATATATATACATATACATATACATATATATATATATATACATATACATATACATATACATATATATATATACATATACATATATATATACATATACATATATATATATACATATATGTATGTATATATGTATATATATATATGTATATGTATATATATATGTATGTATATATGTATATATATATATATATGTATATGTATATATATATATATATATGTATATATATATATATATGTGTGTGTGTGTGTGTGTATGTATATATATGTGTGTGTGTGTGTGTGTGTGTGTGTGTGTGTGTGTGTGTGTGTGTATGTGTGTGTATATATATGTGTGTGTGTGTATATATGTATGTATATATATGTGTGTATATATATATATATATGTATATATATATATATATGTATGTATGTATATATATGTGTGTATATATATATATATATGTATGTATGTATATATATGTGTATTTATATGTGTGTGTGTGTGTGTGTGTGTGTGTGTGTGTGTGTGTGTGTGTGTGTGTGTGTGTGTGTGTGTGTGAGAGAGAGAGAGAGAGAGTTTGTTATTTTGAGATGTGTTTATGTGATGGTGATTATCTTGAAGTTATTATAATGATGTGTATGTTTATGTTATGTTAATCTTTGAGCATGTTAGTTAGACTAGAATTTCGCATATGTGGGATGGTATATGCATAGTTGATTGGTTAGCTTCATCTTAGCAATTTTACATATTTGTGATGGTGTATGCTTAAAATGAATGGGTTAGATATGTTTTGTTTTTTTTTAGCATTTTTCCATATTTTTTATGGTGTATGCTTAAAATAAATGGCATTGGCTTGATATTTTTCCTATTTATTGTTGCTTAGAGAAACTATCATTATATGTTTGGTATATTTCACATGGGATTATATGAAACAGATTAATGGGAAATGGTTTGTTAGTTTTAGTATGGTTTTAGGTAGTTATTTGAGTATCTTTGCTTGAGATGGATATGTGAGTGATAATATTTGTTAAACATATAACTCTAATAATTAATAAAGATTAGTAGAAAGGGGAGAAGGTGATTGAATCATGTTGTGAGATACGATCTCAGAAAATAAATCAACATGTGATTAGGATGGGAAAAAAAAGAGGCACAATGCTCATGTATTAGAAAAGACCATAATATCAACATGAATAGGCTCAAGAGTATGAGCCTCTTTCATGATTTACATCATTTGACCATTTGTTTGTTAGAGAATCATCATACTCACCTTGTGTCAAGTGAGTTCAAAGTCCCTTGAAACTGTATGAGGGGAAAAAATAAAAGGAATGAGAGTGTTTGGGTAGCATAACATTCTTCATGGGGATAGTATGCCCCTTCTGTGGGTGACCCAAGAGTTAATATGGGCAAGTCCATGACTTAAAGTTTTTTTTTTGTAAGTTGATCAATGTGAGAAGCCTACAATGGGATTTTGTTTGTGTTGAGGTCATATGAAGCTGATCAATACAAGAATATTCTATGTCATTATTTCCCTTGATAATAAATCTTGGCTTATCCATCCTTCAAGGGAGTGGTCTAAGCTTTTGTTTTTTATTTTTAATAGTTTTCCTTCAAGGGAACATTCTATTAATATTATCAAGAAGTTATGTAGTTATCCTTTAAGGGAGAAGTCTATGTTGAGAATCATTACCTCAGAGATTATAACTTGTCTATGTATCCCATTTATTTTTTTTGTTTTTGTTATTTTAAAACTTTAGTCATGGATAGGACTATAGAGGCTTAGAGGTTTTCCACTTTGAGGGCAAAACCATATCACTTCATAGGTTAACTAAGTGTGTAGAAATAAGGGTTAAGAGGAAGGGAGATGAATGTAATAGGGTTGCTCAAAGGATGAGCTCAAGTTAAAGACAAGGTGAAGCATCACTTGATTAACAAAATAATAGTCATAAATGCAAAGCCTTTAAAGGCTCAAGTTTTGGCCTTCCTTCAAGATAAGACAAGCGATAAGTTCCTAAGCTATACTTGTGAGTTATGATGTAGGGTCCAATCCAATTAGGAGCAAACTTACCCCATTTACTTTTCTCCATGTTCATCACATGTTGATTTTCCTTTAATATGAGATCTCTAATATTGAAATCTCGATCCTTGAGGTTTTTATTGTAAGCACGTTTAATACGCTCTTGATATATTTGTAGGTGGTTGAGGGCTATGAGACAATGTTCATCAAGTAACTCAAGTTGAGTTAAATGTTCTTGGTGAAAGTCATCATTATTACGTCTTGTAGAGAGATGCGAAGAGAAGGAATTTGGACCTCAAGAGGCAAAATAGATTCCATCTCATAGACCAAGGAAAAAGGTGTAGTAACTATAGGGGTTTGAATTCAAGTAAGGTAAGCCCATAAAGTAAAGGGAATGTGTGTGTACCAATCCTTGCTAGTATCATGGACTACCTTCATGAGGATTTTGGTTAAGGTTTTGTTATAATCTTCCACCTATCCATTTTCTTGTGGATTGTATGGTGATGAGAAGCTTAATTTGATTCCAAGAGAATCACAAAGCTTTTAGACAATCTTATTTTTGAAATATTTACCATTGTCTATTATAATTTTATGGGGGACACTAAAACAATATATGATGTGATGATTAATAAACTCAACAAATTTTTTAGCCTTAGTAGAGATGAAAGGAATGGCCTTAACCCACTTGGTGAATTATTTAGTAGTAATAATGATGGAATGATGATGGAGAGATGAATGAGGGTTAATCTCATTGATTAGATCCAAACCCCATTGGGAGAAGGGCCAAAAGTATTTGGCAACTTGTAAGGCATGGCTTGGAATGTGAAGGAGGTTAGCGTGTTGTTGACATTTGATGTAATGTCAAACATAATCACTATAGTCTTGATGGAGTGTTGGCCAATAGTATATGAGTCAAAGGATACATTTGGAAAATATGTTGCCATTGAAATGTACACCACAAATCCCATCATGGACTTCCTTAATGCTGAAGGGGATATCATTACTAGTGAGGCATCTAAGAAGGAGACCATCAAAACCTCACTTGTAGAGAAGCCCCCTAGCATAGTGTAACAAGTGGCACATTTCATGAAGGCACGTCTCCAATTATTAGAGAGGTCAGAAGGGGTAATAGAAAAGGAGAGGTAATCCATGAGTTTTTTATACCATAAGTCATTTGGATTGCATGTTACGTTACCTATAAAAATAATGTTAGTTGATACATAGGAGGGCAATGTTAAGTGATGTATAGTGACATAGATTTTTGAGGAAAAGGGTGAAGAGGGTATGTGTGAAGCAAGAGAAGCCATTATATTACCAAAATTATTTGTAGATAGAGGACTAGTTTTTAAGAGCTAAGCTTTGAATGATTCCAATAGTGTATCCACATGATGTTTATATCATTACATAATTTCATTTTTACATAGGTAGGAACCATTAACTTGATTAACCACTAGTTGAGAGTCACCAAAAATGGTTATTTATTTGACACCCACAAAAATAGATATTTAAATCCCTAAGATCAAAGCTTCATATTTAGCCATATTATTAGTACATTCAAATTCTAGTTTAAATGACAAAGGCATAGGCTTTCCATCAAGAGGGATGAGGATGACCCTTGCACCCCCATTGTGTTGACATTTAGACCCATCAAATAACATATCATTTGATAGGAGATGTCATCAATGGATAGCGATATGATAGATTCATCAAGGAATTTGAGGTTTAAAGGTTGGTCGTTAGCTAAAGGGACAGTAGCTAACTAGTCAGTAATTTTTTGCACTTTGATAGACTTTTGTTGAATAAATTCCAAGTCAAATTTAGCAAGGAGCATGAGCCACCAAGATACACGTTGGTTGTGATATGGCTTGGAATGCATGTATTTGAGGGGATTAGTATGGGTGATGACATAGGTTTTGTGATTTAATAGGTAATGATGGAGTGTAGAAGTTGTAAATACCAATGCAAGACCAAGCTTTTTGATATGGGTATATCAAGTTTCATAATCAATAAGTGTGTAGCTTATGTAGTAAACCGTTTGTTCTCAATGGTGATCATCCTAATGTGTAATCATAGCACCCAGAGAATGGTCTATTGTGTAGATCTAAAGGTAGAAAGGCTATTTTTCCTTAGTTGGAATAAGAACTGATGGGAAAGGAGATACTATTTGAGCGTGTTAAAGGCTTCTTGGCAATCTGTATTCCAATGGAAGGAGACATATTTTTTGAGAAGATGATGAAAGGGTTGGCAATGATTCAACAATTAGGAGATGAAGTAGTGGATTGACTGAAGCTTGCTTTGTAGGCTATGGAGATGTTTTATATTATTAGGTAGAGGCATGTCTAGTATTGCTTGAAGCTTAGCAGGATTGACTTCAATTCCATGGAGAAAAATGATAGAGCATAAGATCTTGTTGAAAAGGACACCAAATATGCATTTCTTTGGGTTTATTAAAACATTATATTGGAGGAGATGAGCAAATATGATTTTGAGAATTATCAAGTGATCTTAGCAAAGTTTAGACTTTTTGAGTAAGTCATCCACGTAGTCTTCCATAATTTTGTGTAGGAGATCATGGAAGATGTAAGTCATGATGCATTGCTAGGTGTCACCATCATTCTTTAGAACAAATGACATGACTTGATAACAAAAATTCCCCCACGGGGTAATGAAAGTTGTCTTGTGTTGATCCTCAAGAGTAACCAAGATTTGATTATAACCTAAGAACCTATCCATAAGTGATAACATCTCATAGCTAGTTGTTAGATCAATAAGTTGTTTGATACTTGGAAAAGGGAAGTCATCCTTTATACAACTAAGGTTTAGGTCATAGTAGTCAGTGTATATGTGGATTCCCCCTATCACTTTTATGATAGGAACAATATTGGAAACCCATTGTGAGTAGTCAATGGGTTGAATAAATTTAACAAAAAGGAGGCATTGGAGTTCTTCTTTGACAAGGAGAGCAATATGAGGATGTATTTTGTAAAGCTTCTACTTAAAATTTTTATCATCTCAATTGGTGATAATGTTTTGGGTGATACTAGAGGGGTCGATATCAAGCATTTCATTATAAGACTAAGCAAAGTCTTTACTATGGTCATTAAAAAATGTGGCATAATTTACTTGTTCAAAGGAATCCAAAGATTGGCCAATCTTAAGGATGTGGGGGTTATTGTGAGAGGGTAGATTGATGTCAATGGTTGATTTATTTAACATATCTTGTGTTTTGGATGGAAGCGATCATTGTATATAGGAATCATCTGCACCCATGTATGTGAGAATAGTATCATCATCTTGACATTGGATAGTGTTGATAGTGGGAGAGTTCATCAATCATTTTAGTATGAATGAAAGTAAGGGACCTTGTTTCCTTACCCAAGTGATAGGTGAAGGGGCCCAAATGGATGAAATTTATTGAAAAAAAAATAGGAGGTATAGATACCTCTGATTCGGTAGGTGATGGTGGAGGAGAGGATGGAGGAGAGACTAGCTCTTTAATAATTGGTATATGAGAAGCTTTGGTGAGTTTTGTTAGTTCATCAAACCCCACTCCATGCCACTTTTTAGCATTTTCAATGGTTTTGTTGGTGGAATTCAATGGGTGTATGAACACCCTACTCATAATGACCCAAACCAAATCCTTTCTAAGCACACCTGTAAAGATAGGTGTGAGTAAAACTAGGCTTGCTTAGGAAAGAGAAGTCACAAGTAAATGGTTGTGGTGAAGAGGATGGATTACCGATAGTGAGAGCTCGATCAATTCCCCTATATGTGAAATTAGTTTGAAGGTTAGGGGGACCATACAGGATGACCATCCTAATATGAGGATCATAATTAGGGTGAATATGAAGCTTTCCATACTCTTGTGGAGTATGGAACATGTCTAGTGTTAAAAAATGATATTCTTCAAGTGACAGATGCTTGAAAGTTTCCTCCATGGGGTCTTTGTCAAGAATTTGTGTCATCGGTATCTATGTAACAGAGGTAGTGGAGCTTGTGAAATCTTCAAAATTATAATGCAAAGGAGATGATGTCTTTAATGGAGTAATAACATCATTAGGGCTATAAGTCATATTGCACATTTTGAAAGGAGGTGGGTTGGTGGGAATAACATGCACTTGCCCATTACGCTCAAACTTGACATAACAATTCAAAGTTTAGGTCACACATGCCATAGCACATATCCAAGGTCATCCAAGTAGTATGTTGTATTTTAACTCTCCTTTTACAACATATAAGAGCTCAAGAATTTTTTTGGAACCGACATAGATATGTAAGACAATAGTGCCCATAATAGTAGCTATGGTATCGTTAAAGGAGTAGAGTACCACGTCAATTTCAGAAATGAAATTATCAAGGAGGGCTAGATATTTGCAAGAATAGGTGGAGATAATATTAATGCTATCTCCTCCATTAATCATGACTCTTTTTAAATGATTTTGCTTGATATATGTGGTGATAAAAAGGGTAAAATCTTGATCTTTAGGGTGTTGAAGTGAAATTTTTGAATCACTAAAGGAAATCAAGGAGATGGTGTTAAGAGAGCTAACCAAAGCTATAAGAGGTTGGGGATCATTAGGTTGTACCTCAATCACTTGAAAGGAACTAATCAAAACTTGACGATGTTGGGGTGAGTTTTGGATTAACTCATATAAGGGCATTTTCATAGGGGTTTGGTGAAGTTGTTTCACCATCAAGTTTTGAATAACTTCTGAAGATGTTGGCTTCACGACACCTAAGATAGAAATCTTGGGATTCAGAAGAGTGTCTTTTTAGAAGGGATGAGCCCAAGGGGCAATGACATTTTCCTTACCTTTATCCTTTTGATTTTTTGACTACATGGCCACATTAACTATGTTGATCTAAAACATAGGTGAAGGAGATGGCAAAGGGGGTATGACAACATCTTTGGGTTTGAATTCAAGTAAAATAGTATGAGGCATTGTGGATGCCATGGTGGAATAGCAAGAAGGTTAATGGGAGTATCAACAAAGAAAGTGTCGATATCAAAGTGTTATCAAATGACTGCCATGAGAGATTTACAACTCTCAATATCGTGCCCAAGCAAATAATGATATAGACACACTTGTGTATCATCAAACCAAGATGGCTTCAGTCCAAGAGGGTTTTAATGATCAATGGGAGGAATAATTATTATAGAAGATTACAACAACTAGCATAGGAAAAAGATTTGAGAGCATGAGATTAGGCTAGCACTTGTTATTGTAACGGGGGTGGACACATTCTTTAGTTTAAGAGTCATGGGTTTAATTTTGCATGGCACTTTTTTAGGTGGCATTAGAGCCACACATTTTTCTAACACTTTCTTGGTGGTAGGTGTCATGGTATCAAATGTTAAAGGCCTACTAGGTGGTAGAGGTAGTAGTGAAGGTAGCTTATCCTTTGATTTCACTTGGATTAGAGATACCCCAACTAAAGTAGAGGGATGTGGTCCCAAAATTGAAGGAAAAGTTGATGGTGGAAGAGGTAAGGATCGATGAAATATAGGAAGCTTAACATTCTTCCTTAGTTTAGGTTATGTAACTCCAACTTGTGGTTGGAAATTCAAATCTAATTTCACCTATGGATGAATTAATTTAGAGACTAGGTGAATGCCTAAAGACCTGACCTTCTTTAATGTGGAAAACACCTATGAAGTTGAGGGCTTTGACATAAAAGGATGATCTTCTAATGATTTCTTTAAATAATTTATGACTTTGTCAAAGACCTTATGGTAAAGGGTAGTGAGAGGATTGGTGGTAGAGGATGACACTTTTTATGTAGGATAAGGATTTTTAAGTTGGTTCTAAAATAATGCATGATCTAGCTTTGTGGAGTCAAGAAATTCTAGATTTTCCACTAACCGTGAGAAGGGTTTAGATAGAGTTGGCATAGGCCTTACGGTTACTTATTTAAAAGGTTTAGTTGATTGAGAAAGAGGGAAATTGTTGGCCTTTACTACCTCAAGCCAAAGATAAGAAAGAGTTTCAATGGGGTCTTCTTCGATAGAGATGGGAGAAGCGGCATGGTCTTCCATAGGTAGGGGAGAGGTAGGTGAAGAAGACTCCTCAAGAGGGTAGAGCATAGGAATAATTACTCCCTCAACATGTGGGTGAGGAATAGGTAAAGTATGATCTTTTATAGGTAAAAGAAGTCATAAAATTGGTTTAATTAGAGTAGGAACAATAGGTCTCTCATCTGATATAGGAGTAGATAACACTAGCTCCTCTAGGTATGATGGAGGAGTGGATGGGGTACTACCTTCCATTGATGGAGGAGAGGTAGGTGAAGAAGGTTCCTCAAGAGGGTATAGCATAGGAATGCTGTTCCCCTCAACATGTAGTTGAAGAATGGGTAAGTTTTGGTCCTCAAGTGGTAAGAGGATAGGTAAAATGGGTGCAATAAGAACTGGCAATAAAGGCTCCTCTTATGGCAAAAGGAGAGGTAAAGGAGGCCCTTCTTCATGTGGGAGTGGAATGGGTGAAGTAGGCTCTTCTACTCAAGGATGAAGGATGGGAAAAATAAACTCCACTGATTATGGGAGAGGATTAGGTAAAATGGATGCCTCTTATTGTGGGATTGGTTGGACTGGAAGTAAAGGAAAGACCATATTGACCGTATGGATATTATGATCATATGAGTTATCAGTCATGGTCTAAAAAATATTTTGATTAGGTGAATGGTTAGGAAAAGGCTATTTTAACACATTCATATTTTGATTAGTAGACACATTATGGTTATCTAAGATGAGGTCACCCCTATCAAGCATGTCTTGAACAATGTTCTTGAATGTTTTATAGTTATTAGAATTGTGGCCTTTTACTCGATGGTAGCCAAAAAAAATTATCCTCCTTATACTAAGTAGGAATAGGATGGGATGCATCAAACTATATAGGAGGATTGATTTGAGGAAGAGTTTATGGCTCTGTATTGTAATAGTTTTTCTAAAATGGAAGTATATGACTTGCCAATGGGAGTGTATCATCTTTATTTGTATTATTGTTGGAATTTTTTGGTTAAATTTTGTGAGGTCAAAGAATTAGGTTGATTTTTGGTTGTGGAAGAATTTTATTTAAAAAGCACCATATTGGAAAATCCTTTAGATTTTTGGTTAGATGGAGAAGGTTTAGAAGAAGAGGAGTCATTTAATTTGGAATTGGTGTTTTTACTACGTAATTTGACTCTATCTTCATCTATAGCCCAGATCTCAAGTTTTTGTGCCATTGTAAAGGCTTCATTAAATGTTTGGAAAGTTTTTACTTGAAGTGTGAATGAAATGTGCTTAGTATATGCCCTCAAGAAGAGCTCAATAAGCTTAGGTTGGGTTAAAGAGAAGGAGAGTTGATTGATTAAGCCTCTCTAATGAGTAACAAAATTTGTGATAGACTCATCATCAAATTATTTAATATAATAAAGGTCTTTAATAGAAACCTTTTTAGAGATATTTATAGAGAAATGGTCTAGGAATAATTATGTGAGTTGGGTAAATGACAAAAGGGAGTGCCTAGTTATAGAGCTATACCAATCCAGGGCAGCACCTGAAAGAGACATAGGGAAGGTGCAAAGTGTTAACACATCATCATACCCTATTAAATAAAAATCATGTCTAAATGCTTGAAAATATTATTATGGGTCCTCTTTACTCTAAAAGTGAGTAAATTTGGGGAGTTTCCATTGGCTTAGATAAGGTTGAATAGGCATAGAAGGACGTATGGGCTCATTGCATATCTGATCATAGGATAACACAATCTTTGGTTAGAGAGAATACTTTGGTTGAATGTTGATATTGTAGGTTGGGTTATTGGAATGGTTAGACTAGGTGAAGGGTGAGTCATAACTCATGTAATTATAGGTGCTAGAGTAGATGGGATGGGTAACACCAAATTTTGAAATGGGGTTAGAGTTGACTGAATTGCTTGTGGTTGTGAAGGTAGGGAAGTCACAACAAGGTTTAGGTGGGACTGGGTAGTTGGTGATGCTAAACTTTGAATATTTATTATGGTTTGGTTACTTGTTAAAGTAGTGGTTTGAGTAACCTTGGGGAACATAGTGGAGATAGCTAAAACTGAAGTTATTTCCATCAGAGAAGTTGGCATACCATATAGTGGGTCACCTCAAGAATTATGGGTTTGGCTCATGGCAAGGTAATGCTAAGGGTTGCCACATTATGATCAAGAAATCTAGAAAAATATTTATCTCCTTTAGGTACAATGGGAATTTGGTTGGGGTTGTGATTATGCTTTATATCTAAGTATGCTCCATGACAGAATCAACAACAAGAGGGAAAGGTGGAAGTGGTTTCCATCTTGTGTAATCAACAAGAATTTTGGCTTGGCTTCACATCAATACCATGCAAGAAGAAGTATAAATAGTCTTAAAACTCTATATTAGTGACAGAGTATGGAAAAAATAGGTTTTGGTGTAGGTAGGTAGGTTGTTTTAGCTTGTTGTTTTGAGCAAATCAAAAATAACCAATTTACATAGTTTCTGATGTCGGTCACTGACTAATGTCAGTATGATAAATTCTATCAACATCAATGGATTTAATTGATGTTGGTCACTATGGAGTCCTAGGAGATGAAAAATCCAACATTTTAGAAACCTAGAGCCAAAATCTAGGTAAAATAGAGGATGCAAGAGGTTTGTATAAGGAGGATGAACACTCAAAAAAGTTGATATAATAGGTTATACAACCTAAGTATTATGAATAGTATTTATTTTGTAAATCAATAGAAAAACATCCTTGCCAACTCTAAAATATAGAAATCAATAAAAAATTAGAAAAAGAACATACAACCACTAATTATTAACTCCTAGAGATTAATTTTAGTCTCGTATTGGCTTATGCCTTAATTAGATAGTGAGATGAGAGTTTGGTTATCAAAGGTACTAGAAATCAATCTAGAGCCAATTTCAGGTTAGTTTTGGTGCTCAAGAGGAGATCTATATTAGACCAGGTATGTGGCTTGTTATAGGAGCTTACTCCCCACACTTCATGGACCTAAAGCTAAGCCAAGACTCTTAGCTAGAATTTACCTTCTATTTAAAGTTTATAATCTGACAGAAAATGGAGTGAATTCTCCCCTTGGTGGTGAAATCTAAGTAGGATAGATGGGTAGGGTAAGGTAATCCACCAAGTGATGAAATCTCGATGGGCCTTGTCTCAAGTAATTTTATATGTTTGTTTTTATGAGTGTGATTTGGTAGTGTAACATGGGTGTACTATGATTCATTCATAATGTTTGTAATTAACTAAGTGAGCTAATATGCAATAAGCAAATAATGAAGTGCAATAAATTTTAAACCCAAATCTAAAGTGTTTTGATTCAAATGAAAATAATGATGAATTAGGAGAAGAGAATGAATTTCACTATCCTAATGTGCAAGCAAGAAAGAGATAAAGAAGAGATTATTTTTAGCTTGGAATAAAAATGATAAGTTTCTTTTAGAGGCAAAAGAAAGAGAAGAGTGGCAAGGAAGAAGAAATTTTAGTTTATTACCCTTAAATATAAAATGACATTTTGAATATTTTATTTTGAGGAAAAGGTGAGAGAGAAAGTGTAAGGAATGAAATTTTCATTATAATGCACCTATATGAATGCTTAAAACAAGCAATGAACCCAAGAAAAAACTCTAGGTTCCCACCGGGCATGCCAGAAATGTTTCACTAAATTTTGAATCTATTTGATGTTTAAGGAGAAATAGAGATAAAGGGTAGGGATTAGAGATTAGAGAGAACCTAGATTGGTTGCACGTCATATCTAGATGATGCTGAGCACTCCTCTTTGGATAGGGAGGACTACTTGTGAATAAGAAATCACTACCACCAAAAATATTTTTCAGTAGATATATGAGTGGGATACCAAACTACATGCTTGTTCTTGAAAGTGTCAAACTTCCTTAGGGATGATAGTTCACTTTTTGAAACAAAATGGTAATGAATAACAAAATGAAAGAGAGAGTAAGAGAGATATATTCTTACCATTCTTACAGTTTGAGTGCAGCAGAGAGTGATATAGTACATGTAATATGGGTTATTGGTGTTTTTGGAGGTTGTTTAGGTAGGCTTTAAAAAGTTGGTGGAAATACATAGTCACCAACATTAGTTATGTTGTTAATGTTATTAAGGAGATATGACTGATGTTGGTTATGTGACTGATGTTGGTAGAAGTAGTAGGTTTTCAGGAGTTTGCAAGAGACTTTTCTAAGCTAGAAGGTAGATGTTGGTCAGGTTTGTGAGGTTTGGAAGAATCATAAGGGAGTGGGTAAGACTCAGGTGGGTCTAGATAGATGGTTGGTATGTTTGAGGTATAGGTAAATAGGCAAAGGAGTTTTACAACTCCTTCATAGGGAGAGTTGAGACATTCATGAGATGATAAATAATATAACATAAAGTAATTGTAAAATGATTATTTAAAGGAATTTAAAAACAAAGAGATATACTTAGATGGTGAAATAGATGAATTATAAGTGTTAGATAGATGTCTCTGATGGGGCATGTTGAAGCAATAGGTGAACAAAAAAGATAAGCATGTGTTGTCAATTCAAAAGAATCCAAGCTCTGTGTAGTATAGTAATTCCTAATTTGGACTGATTTGTGTAGAGTAATAGTAAGCCTGGATGTAGAAAGTCAAATGCTAAATCTTGTATGTAAATGATGGAATTTTTTGATTTATTTTGACTTGAATATTATTTTAGAATTTGGCTTATGTCAGCAAAGGGTTGACTAACATCAGTGGCATGAGAATAGGTAAAAGGGATATATTTAGCCTATTTTATGTTCCTTCTCTTTCCAAGTGTGGTGTCTATTAGGAAATGGTAGAAATGTGAGGTTAAGAAGAATGTAGTTAGTTAGGAATTTATGTTAAGGGTGTGAATAAGTCATGGGTAGTTAGGATTAGGGGACTAAGTCTTGAGGTGACTCAGAAGGTATTAATTAGTCTTAGGACAAGGTGGCTAAGTAAGGTGGCATAAGTAGTTTTTAATTAACTTAATTAAATATTTTTAAATTAGTTAAATGTGTGAGGGGTGAAAACATGGGTTAGGAAGGCTAATTATTAAAATGGGATCAAGGGGGTTTTGACACAGGGAGTTATGCATGTGTGTGATGTAATTTTGGTGTCTATAGTGGGACTCCAAAAACACATTTATTGGGGTTGAGATATACCCTAAACTCTAGGCATTTTTGGAAAACCTTCTCAAAATAATTAAATTAGTCTTCTTTATTCTTAGAGAATATAGTGAGATCATCCAAGTAGATGAGGATGTTCATGTTGATTAAGCATTTTAATTCTATATCCATATCTCATTAGAAGGTATCCCCTATGTTAGAGAGGCTAAAATGCATTTTCACATATGGAAAGGTCCCCCATTTTATGGTGAAAGTGGTATTATGCTGGTCTTCTTCATTGACCCACACCTGGTTATATCCTTAGAATCCATTCAACAGAGAGAACATGTTCACACCCACTATTGTCTAGAGCATCTACTCCTTTGAAGTGAGGGGTAGTGGTCCTTTAGGGATGCCTTGTTCGAGTCTTATAAGTCTACGCATAGCCTAATTTCTCCATTATTCTTCCTCACTAGAACCAAGTTAGATACCCAAGTTGAATGCTTGATTGGGTGATCCATAATCTAGAAAGGACCATACTAGATTGGTTTCAACTTTTTACCTTCACTTGTCAACCTTTCCTTACTGATGTGAAGCCATACCAAATCACCTACAGCAAACTGGTGATCAACACAATGTTGGTCATGTCTTGCTTTATATTTTTCCTTACTTTTCTTGAATTAATCTCAAATAGTCTAGTGTACCTATTGTATCTTTTCAATGAAATTCTTGGATTTAATAGCATCTTTATGTTCATCAGCAGTTGAATCCTATCCATAACAAACATCTAGAGGATATTTAGGCAAATATCCATTACAAACTTCAAAAGGAGATTTTATAGTAGAATAATGAAGTGCATAGTTGTAAGCATATTGTATATAGCATAAATTCTCATCCCATAACTTGGGATGTTTACTACAATAACCACTAAGCAAATGTACCACTATGTGGTTTACAACCTCTATCTGATCATCAATCTATGGATGAAATGTAGTGCTCCTATTCAACTTAGTGTCCATCAATTTCCATAGTGTTGATCAAAATTCCCCAAGAAATCAAGAATCTTGATCAGAAATAATAGAAGTGGGTAAACCAAAATGAACCCATACATACTAAAAGAACAAGTGTGTCATACTTTCCCTTGTAATCTGCTTAGTGCAAGGAATCAAAACACACATCTTGCTAAATCTATCCACTACCACATACAAGTAATCATGTTTCCTTTGTGACATAGGCAAATCCCCTAAAAAATCCATGGAAATACTTTCCTAGGGATGAGTAGGAATAGGTAAGGGAGTGTAAAGTCCTAGTTTCCTATTACTAGGTTTGCGTGTGGCACAAATAAAACACCCCTTGATATATTTGGCAACATTTTCCTACATATGGGGCCAATAACAATACATTTTCAAATGTTTAACCATTTTACTAACTCCAAACTGACCATAAATAAGAGAAGTATGTGCTTCCCTAATCATGTGTACCCTTTCATTTTGAGGAATTCAAAGTTTACCCAAATGATACAAAAGTCCATTATACACATGATAGTCTAATTATTCTACCTAATTTCCATTCATCAAGTCTTTGTACACATCCTTAAAGTCAACATCATCAACATACTATTCTTTATAACTTTCATGAGTCAAAGAACTATGTTGTAAAATAATATATGTAACTACCATAGGAGGCCTAGAAAGCATGTTAGCAACTTTATTCAGAATACCTTTATTATACCTAATCACAATATGAAACTATTTTATGGAACCCATCCAATGAAAATGCCTAGACTATTGTAGCTTGGCCTATGACTGGAGATATTGAAGGGGCTAATTATCTGTATGTATTACTATATCCTTGCCCATCAAGTATTGTTTCTATTTCTTAACACTTTGAAGTAATGCATATAATTCCTTATCATAAGTCAGATAGTTTCGTACCACACTTGTGAAGGTCTCAAAATAATAGAATATTGGCTTCTTTCCTTGCATCAGAACAGCTCCCATAGCATAATCACTTGCATCTATCTTGATTTCAAATGGCTGCTACAAATCAAAAAGTGCCAAGATAGGAGCATTACTAATATATCTTCAAAGTGTCGAAGGCCCTTTGTTGCTTTCCTCTCCACTGAAAGACCTATTTTGTACTAGTCAATGAATGCAAGGGTGATGCAATAAGTGAGAAACTAGTAATGAAATTCCTCTAATATTGTATTGTACCAAGAAAACTTCTAACCTAAGTTACATTATTAGGTTTAGGCCATTTAACTATAACTTCCACCTTTACAGGATCAATTTTCAATTCACCATGTCTTATAATATAACCCAAGTAAATAAAAGAGGTCTTGCCAAATTCACATTTAGACAATTTTAAATAAAGTTTCTCCCTTCTTAATACATCCATGACTTTCCTAATATAAATCACATGATCTTCCCAAGACTGACTGAAGATCAAAATATCATCTAAGTAGACTATAGCAAAATCATCATGAAATGGCCTAAAAACATCATTCATCAATCACATGAATTTAGCTAGTGCATTGCATAACTAGAAAGGCATAAAAATCCATTCAACCAATCCTTGTTTTGTCTTAAAATTAGTTTTCCAAATATCACCATCATTAATCCTAACCTGATGATAACCACTATTCAAGTCTAACTTAGTGAAATAGATAACATTTCTTAACTGATCTAGCAAATCATCAATACAAGGAAGAGTGTAACAATTCTTAATAGTAATTTTGTTCAAAGCACAAAAATCAACACAAATTCACCATGTGTCATCTTTATTTGGCACCAAAATGATAGGTAAACCAACAAGAGATGTACTAGGATGAATAACACCCTTTTCCAAAAGTTTCATTACGTGCTTCTTGATTTCCTCATTTTCTACCACTAATAACCTATACATGCTAATAACCTATATCATGTAACAATTGAATTTCATGTTTAACTCCACTTTTAGGGGGTAACCCTTTGGGATCTTGATTCACATCATCATAACTAGAAATGATTTCAACTAATTATTTCTTATGTTTAGGATCACAATTTTTCATAGCCTGGGAATATTCTTTTTCCTTAGACTTAATCAACATGAGACAAAAATTCTTGCTTGAATTGACTATTATTTTCATTTTCCCTATTGTAACCAAGGATAGTCTCGTCTTAACATGATGTGATCTGACTATATATATAGTGCCATCCTTAATAATCAAGTACTTATTCTCCTCCCTATAGAAGATTTATTTTCTATCATAAAGATAAGGACTTCCTAAAACATTCCTACATATGTCCAAAGGGACTACATCTAGATCAACTTCATCCATGAATTTGGATGTGATGATAAATTTTAATCTGCAATTTTTGGTTACTTATAATTTTGCATCATCACACACCCAACCAAGTGGATAGGGTTTCAGATGGGGAGATGTTTGTAGGCCCAACTTTTTAATAATATCATCATAAATCAAATTTGCCTATGATCCACTATCAAATTGAGTGTCAATCTTAGTGTGTTTTGCAACAACCCTAATGTGGAACAACTCATTTCTTTTCTTATCATCATGCATATATTTTTGTTTTAAAGAGGAAGCAACATTAGATGACTTAGTGCTAGAAAGAGAAGAACAATTTTGTATACTCATAGTTGTGATCTTAGTTTCATCCCTAGAGTCTAAACCCAAATCCTAAACTATAGTATTAGTTTTCTTATCTTTATTCTTAAACCTGTTAAACGGACTTAACTCAAGATGTAATTTTCAACACTTAGATTCATCTTGATTTTTCTTGCAATGATTGCAAAATGGCTTACCCTCTTCTTTATGAAAAATAATAGTGTATTTTTGTTTACCCTTTCCAGAACTTTTCCCTTTAGAATGCTTAACTTTAGATTGCTTACTTTTAACTTTAGGAAAATATTCTTTTGTTAGTTTTCCTTTAGCATCTAAATAAATGGCTTTAACACATGCTTCATCTAAACTAGTGGGATTGAGAACCATAATCATGTGTTTCAAGTAACTATGCAACCCACCTATATACTTAAGCAGTGTTTCCTATGTATAAAGAGGAATATTCAAAATTAAATCCTTTTTCCTAAATTCTTGTGTATAATCTTGAACACTTTAGCCTTTAGTTTGTCTGAAGGATTGTCAATCCATCATGGCTTGTTGCATATAGCCTAAAGGATAAAATTACTTTCTGAGTGCATCGACAAATTCACTCCAAGTGGAAATTAAGTTACCTATATTAATATCACTTTCCTTCAATTTACTCTCCCACCAAATAAGAGCTATGCCTCCCATTCAAAGATTATCTTGGTGAATTTTAGCCTCATCATCTACAATATTTTGGACCTGCAATATACTTTAATTTGCTTTATCTAATTATCTATCTTTTTTACATTAATCTCACCATTAACATCAACAATTCAAACTTAATTTATAGATTTAGTGAAGGAAGAGATTCAACATCTTTTTTGTCTTTACCATCACCTGAAGAAGAAGGTTTCTCAAAAAATTTACCAGCTCCATCATGCTCAATCTTAATTTGTCATTCATTGTAAAGTTCCTCAACCATGTCCTTCATTTCCAAGAAGGATTGTCAAAAATCTCGTTTAGACTCAAAGTCATCTCCTATTTCCATAGTATATCTTGATCCAATATCTGGATCATATTCTACTAATTCTCCTTCACCCCACCTAGATCTTGACCTTGTCAACAAACACTAGCAATCAACATGGAATATAAATTCTACTCTAATACCAAAAATTTGATCTGTAATCATAATCAAACAAGTTTCATAGTAGCAGAAAACACACTTGTAAAATATCATAACCTTATTTTAATGATTTAATAAAAATGACTTTTAAGAAGATTATAGAATTAAAATTAGTTTTTAAATATCCAAAATAGATAAAATTTAAGAGTGTATCAATAAAAGAGACAAAAATTGATAGAAAATACCAAACGTAATTTGATAATGGAGTACAATATAGTTTTAGAGCCATTGAATCCCAAATAATAGATGGAGATGATGTTGAACTGATGAGCGTAAAATATTTAGGAGAATGCAACATCCTGCAGTTGAAAGAGAATTGTATTTCTATGGGGACTGTCCTACTAAAGTGAGACTTAGACATGGATCCATAAGCTCAAAATCAAAAATAGGATAAATCAAAGAGATACTCTCAAAACAAAACTATGTTGTTTAGGGCCTTTTATAAAGCTCTAAGTCTCTTTATCACTCTTATACATGCCTTGTCTCCATGGAATAACACTAAAAACCATGCTTCAAATATCACCTCGAGCTCAACTTATAATGCTTTAACCCATGCGTGTATCGGTCAAGTCTTTATCATTTTAACCAAAAAGGACAAGTTTGAATCCCAATTTCAATGCATTTGGTGGTCATATCAATCTAAAATCCCACATTTGGGAGGTGGGTGTAATTTAAAGTTTTTAAATGCCATGAAATTAAAGGTTTAACATGCCAAGTATTTGGCATTGGCATAGATTTTGGTGGATGTATGGTGGCATGGGTCTTGCACATGGAATGTGTGTGGCAACCATGGGAAATACATGGAAACTTGGTTAGATAGAAACTTCGGTTGACATGTAATGTGGATGGAGCATGGAAAGTGTGGTTGTCACATGGAAAGTTGGAGGGTCTTGAAATTTTGAGGGGCTTTTTAATGAAATTTAATTAATTACATAATATACAAAATTAGATCACAATAAATGGTGACAAGTCACATGGTAGCTTGAGGACTCACCATGTGGTCCAATCTCCTCTCACCACTTATCATTCACCCATTGATTATTGATCACTCACCACTTTTCAACATCCAAATCCCCATTTTTTTAACTTTCTTGGTTCAATATTTCACTCTATAACTATGCACAAGGGCCCCATTTTGTGATCCATGAAATTCATCAAAAAGCTCTAGACAAGCCCTTTTCCATGATAATGATCAACTTGTGATTTGATGACTTATTTTATGGAGTTAAATATAGATCCTCCTAGATCATTGGGTATATGATTCTTGAGTTGATCAATTTTTTTAGCTCTTGAGCCATAAGAGACTCAATCTTTAGATTTACCAGCCTTTACTTCTATCAGAGAGGTTTGGCTCCTTCCACTAGGTCTATGGTGTGTTGGATAACCTCATGGTCATATCCTTTCAAATAATAATAGGTCCATACCATGAATCCATACTTATTTTATAAATAAATTAATCACTCCTTATCTCCTTGGGTAACTTCCTTCCCAACTTTCAACTTTCTTCCATCTCCAAAATCAAGTTCAGAGTAGTCACCTTTATCTATAACAAATTTCCATATATCATTATGGTAATCATTGGATTCAAACAAATTATATATGGTGATTATCCCCTTCAGTAATTTGTTGGTCTTCAACTACATATTCTGATCCCCATAGGCCTCTTCGATCTTTGGCTACAACTGCTCCATGAATTTGCATGATCATTGGAGATACATGGAAATCTAGGATCCACTCTCAAAAACTTACTAGTTTTGATCATTATTGAGAATGGTAGGTCTGATGATCACCCACATTACTTTCTCATTGGTGAAAAAATCTATCACTGGATCAAAATGGGAACCAATTTTCACCATCTTGTCTACCTTTGCATTCCTAGTCCTAGAGATGATCTGAATGTTAAAATCTTTTAATGTTTCAACTAAGTCCCATATCTAGTGGTAGTAGGACTTCATTAGGACATTATTCATATCCACAACCCCTCTCACCTATCTTACCACTAATTCAAAATCCCTAAACATTTTTATCTACTTTACGCCCATGTGCTTGGCAAGAATGAGGTTATACAGTAACACTTTGCATTCAACTTCATTATTTGTATATACAAAATGGAAATGGTAGGATTGGAGATTCTCTTTCCCAAATGGGTACATCAATCAGATGTTGGCCCTAAATCCAAATTTTCATTCTGTATCATTGAAATTTAGGGTCCAAAAGTTAGACTCACTTTCAGGTTTTTTACTTTGATCTTCCATCTTCTTCCTTACCTCAGGGATAACCTGGTCTTCATCATGGATCATTTAGGTTATGAGTCTGATGGCATCAAATTTTTCAAATGGATCACTCTCAATTAATTCATTGATAAGGACCTCTTCCTTTGGGCTTTCATTGTCTACCACTCTTTCTTCTTCTATAATTTCTAAGTGATATATCTTTATTTTAAAGAAAGAAGTGTGTATTGCTTTGAAATTGATTATAGCCTCAAATTCTATGTGCTCTAGGTGTAGTGTCTAAGATAATACTTTCAATTTTGAGCCATATTTGGTCCTTAAGATCAAGTGGGACCAACGCAAAGATAGGTATCCACCTGTCTTGGTGGTGAAATCTCTTGACAGACATATCCTAAAGATTGGAGAGATATCTATCACCATGACCTCTTAAGTGATTGTGATATTAGGATAAGAGTAAAAAATTAAGGGAAGATCCCTAATGATACCTATGATTTTAAATTTCTTTCCATCCAATTGTGTTTCCCATTTATTTAAAGGTTCATATTATAGCTATAGTGCATATGCAATCTACTTGGGCATCACCATGGTGTTAGTGTCAGAATCAATCATGGATTTGTGCAACAACTTATTTCCCATAATGAGTGTCAAGTATAATGGGGTGGGATTTATCTTACTTAACCCTACTTGAGAGTCGATGAACATAAATGGTGCATGATGTTGCACACTCATGTTGGCTTCCTTTCCTTTGTCTTATATCGACTCCATAGCTAGGATAGCTTACACAAGCTTTATCCATTCTTCCAAAAAAAATTTTAGTAGATATTTTCACTCTAGGATAGATAGAACATCCCAAAGAGAAACATTATATGGAGCCTTATTTAGATATTCCACTATGTTATACAACCCTTATGGTTGAACCTCAAGGTCATTGGGCTTGTTCTATACTATTTTGCTTTGCTTTTGATATGTTGTAGTTGATGATTGGGGTCCCTAGTTGTTCTTAAAAGTCACTTTGGGACTTATGAAGGATTCTAAGCTCTTATCCAATCTCTTTTTAGATAAGTTATAATATTATAATTATACTTGTGGGGCTCTATATACAATTACCTCACTTTTATAGACTGTATCTTCATCTTCTACCCAATAGAAAAGTGTGTGTTTTGGGGCTATCTCTTCTTCTTTCTCTAAAGACATTCCCTGCATATGGGCCATTAAGATAGAATTTTCAATGCCTATGGATTAATACTCATAGGGGTTAAATCAAGGTTGTTCCCCTACCTTTTTTGTTTAGCCACCCTTTTTGTAGATTACCTCTTAGGAAATTATGGTGTGCATGTGCATCATTCCATGGAAAGTACCATGAATTTGATTCATCTGCCAAGTTATTTTGGCCAATAAATAACTCCCTACTTTAATTTGGTGAGACTGTATATAAAGGATCAAGAAATAGGATAAAATTACTTGTAGGTCATGTGTGATTGTCCAGTACTTGATAATTTGGCACCTGATGGTTTGGTTCTTAATGTTTCCACCTTTACCTCTCCTAGTACTAGTTTTTTTATAAGGTTCTCTCCTTTCTTGGTAATTATAGAAAGGAGGTTTCAAGGGCATGGCCTACTACCTTTTGATATTTTTTATCTCATTAGAGAAATGATTTAGTATGCTCTTCATGTTGTTCATCTCTACTACCAAAGAACATGAAGAGGACATACTCCATTGAGTAGACAGATACACATGCATGGAGGGTGGTACTTACAAGGTGCTTTGGGATTTCTCTTATGGTAGCATTGATATTTCTAAGAACATGGGCATTGGAGGCTATAAGGGAAGTTCCTCAATTTCTATAAAGTTATTTTCTACCCTGAATATAAGCTCATATGCATTTGGGAGTGTTTTTCCTCTGAGGGACTGGATCATGATGGTTATGTTGGATTTGAAGGCCTTGAGGTAAAATATAATGGCCATTCTTATGGGTGGCCAAGCTTCTATTAGGATCCTTTGTCAAGTCTTGTAAAACCTAATGTTGAAATCAATAATAGCCTCCTATAGGGTCCTCTTTATAGTGATCAATTATTGTAAGAGAGATGACCAGTTTGCCTTCTCATTAAATCTTTTAAAGAATCTATTGCCTAGGTCATCTCAGGTGGCTATAAAATTGGGTGACAAGGATTGGTATCATTTAAGAACTCACCCTTTGAAATAACTAGCTAGTAGCCTTAAAGCCACATTCTGTTATGTGGCATAGTGCACAGTGCACACATTCACAGCATTTTGGATATGTTTTATTGCATTTTTAAAATCCTCCCTTAAAAATTTGGGGAGCACCTTCAAGGGATTTTCAAGGATAGGGTCTCACGTATCTAGAGGTACTAGAGGGATAAATGGGATACCACTATTCCAAACTATGAAGTTCCTTGGAAGTCCTTGGATAGTAATTTATTGATGTTGTTGAGTATCATTAGATCTCATGGTCTTTTGGCAATTTGAAGTTACTAGAGGTGGTGTTAACAAATTTAGATTCTTCATTGATTGTGGCCTTGTAACATGTCTATGACTCATAAACTCTAACTTCTAGTCAGGTAGACTAGTAGTCTAGTCCTACTAGGCATGCCAAAAAATAAAAAACTATTTATGCCTAAAACTCTTGCTCTTGGCTAACATCTTCCTATGGGAAGATTTATAGATGTGGGACCAAATTGTGGCTTGTAAAGTGACCTCCAGGATTTTAAAAGCTAGCTCTTCATACAAATTATGGGTAAAAAGGGATAATAAGGAAACACAAAATAATATTGAAATAAACTAAGGTGATATGTTGAGATCTTTGAAGTATTGACCTATACTTGTATAAAATAGCTTGAATCTTTGAACATTATAGACTATTAAAGGAATGCATGCATTATTTAAATCCTATAACATAAACAAGAATCAATACTATAGAAACATGGAAATGGAAATAACAAACAACAATAAATATTCACTCAATTTGACATAGAACATCACATCCTCTTCATGTTGGGTATAAAAACACCATACAAAAGGCTAATGACATAATATATAGTACAGTCATTTTCCATGAGGGGCACCTGCTAAGGTCTTAGAATGAAAAACAAAATTGCTTAATAATCTTATTCTAAAACTAGACTATTAAAAATGGCTACTCTCTAATAATAGTAAAAATAATTATTCATCTACCAACCCCTTTTAAGATGGATGAACTCTACTTAAATAGGCATAGTGACCTTGTAAGGAAATGACACCTGGAAATCCTAGTACTTGTTCCTATGATAGGGCCATTACAACTAAATAACTCTGGCTCATGAGTGTATTTATTCTTTATAATCCCAAATATGGTGTAACTACAATGATTTATGATGCCCATAATGCTTAGGAGAATCATGGTGACATGTGTCTATCTCTAAAACTGTTCTTAGATTGCTATTAGAAATGAGGGCCCACTGCTTCAACCAATGGCACAACTTCCAAGTCTTACAAAAAAACCTCACCTTATACAAGCACCATGATGCCATGTGGAAGGTTCATCTCCTCTTCATTATAATTATATAGTGAGTCTTATTTCCTTCTTCATTAGCTAATGACACTACTTGAAGATCTGATAAACATAAACTTCTCTTCGATAAGCATCAGGCTACTACGTGTCAAGTTGGCACTTCTCCTAGGGAATTTTAGCACTTATTTATAAAAATGAGCATGGGGGCACCAAATAAAAAATTCATTTTTCTCTTTGTAAGTTCTTAGTGGGCCATACCCATTACTCTGTTAGCCAATGGTGTTGTTTGAAGTTTTAACCAAAAGGAACCAGCCTCAAATGAGTGTTGGGTCACCATGTGGAGAGTTGACATAACTCCTGGATGAACCAAGAAATTATTTATGCTAAACAAGTGCTAGGGTGCCATATGGTGGAAGTGGAAGGAAGTTAATACTTATCCAAAAACACCAAAAAATGGCCCCAGGAAAAGAGAAGGTTGAAGCACTGGCACTAACCATGTTGAACCCATCTAAGACCAAAAGCCAACTCCTCCAAAACTTAAAAATGTGGATTTAATCCACAATATCAATGAATTAAAATTAAACATCATTCTCATTAATCACAAATGACCCCAAGCTAACTTACATCCTTGAGAAATTGAAGCCCAAGCTATTTACATTATAATTTTGAAGTATTTTTGAAAGAACTAAGCCATTAAAAGAGTAAACTAGAACTCTGTCAACTTATCAAAATAACTCTGGATTCCTTATCTAATACATTCAAGGGGTCCTTACTACCATCTAGGTTTTTTTATCAAATATTTTATCGAGTACACAAATACCATTTTTAACCCTATAGTGTTCAATGATGAGTATCCTAGCTAATTGGCTCTATGGGACATAATTGGAAAGGTTGATGCACAGACATGTGAATAGAACTTGACACTAGCACAAAGGTAATTGGATATAGATTTACTCCCCCTCAATTAATAAGGATTGTATATCATAGTAGACAAAACCAAGGTAATACCAAACATTGACCTACTATAAAACCTATTCTTTATGGTCAAGATGATTGGGGGTGCTTTCTTATACCATGTGCATCATAAAACCATAACCACCTACATTTTAGGATTTCCCTTCCAAAGGTAATTATTCCTACCTATCGTAGATGCAAAATTTGATTTATATAGAGTGGTACATTTGAATAAGAATAATTCAAATGATAAAATATTGAGCAAGTAGAACATCTTTAGAGAGACCATCATCTTTAAGGAGAAGTAGTTAGTGCCTATAACCAAATTTCATATGGGATTCTACATTAGGATGGACCTCTTAAACAAGTGATATGGATACCCTAGAATCAAATGACTTCACCTTGAATGGGTTCCACTACTATATTTATTGATGACCTTAGAGCTAACATTTTCCTTAGGAAATGTAATCATCACTAGGACATAGGAGAAAGTTTTGTGCAAGGACAAGAGGCATATTGAAGACCATTTTATATGATGTCATATCTATTAGATGTTGTTATGGGCATAGTATACATATCCAATGGATCACTCTAGATCCCAATTCTAAATTTCATTAATAATTGTATATGTAACTCTTACTCCTTGATGCACATATATATGTACACAAGAAATATAGTTTGAATTTCAAAGGATGTATATCCTCAAGTTTGGATGGATGTTAATGAGTCACCACTTCCCATATTATCAAATAAAATAATTGATACATTTATGCCTAAATGGGACTACTATCTATACCCCAATTACATTGTGATCATGTTTTTAAGGAACAAGGTTACCCTGTTGTGTCTCTATAAGTAAGTGTTAGACAAATTAGTTGAGCATGAGATAGCATACCAACTATGGTGTGAATTGATGAGGATTTGAATAATAAGAATAAGATTGCATTCCATTGATTCTATCTAATTATTGGTAGGATGTGTTACGTCAATTATAATTACTTTAGAGAGGTTGGTAGGTTCAAAGAATACTACTCATTAGCCACCCTATCAGATAGAGATTGGGACTCTCATGGTCAAATTCAAAGTCATATTCAAGACCTTGGTATTCCATACCAACATGAGCCTTATGACCATGACTTCCTAATTATGAATGCCAAGAGTGATTCCCAAGTCCTAGAAAGGGCACAATGGCTAGGTTGAGTGAATAACTTTTGAAAATAATCCAAGTGGAGCCCTCAATTTTTATTATGGATGCACATGTTATGCTTTCACCATCAGTGAATTGGGTGTAATATATCTATGGAATAATAGGCATTCTTAATCATCATTAGAACAAGGGAAACCATATTAGACATAACCTCTAGTTATTAAGACTATAATCAAGAGCTTGGGGTGATAGAATATCCTAGCATTATAACTTCCCTTAGGAGAGATCGTGATGAGCCAATTTGTATAAATTATTCAGACTTAGAAGATTATACTCATCCTACTTGCTACTTCAACTCAAGTGACCACAAGAATGGAAGTCTTATCTTTTCCCACTTAAGTGGATTCCCCCACATTATAAAAGGTGATTATTTTCTATAAGATAAAATGAATATTTTAAGGACCCCATGTGAGCCCAACTATTGATACATAATTTATAGAATGACCCATAGGGTAAGAGTAGTAATCTACAAAAGGTGATCCCATTGATGAGGATGAAGAGAAAGACCTTCAAAGAGCAAAAGTATTTATCCTAAAATAAACTAAAGGAAATGCATCACTTAAAGTAGACCATGCAGGTGAGGGTGTAATCCCAACTATATTTATAGTTCCTTTTATTTCTACAATACTAATTATGTCAATTGTTTCTCCTATGTTTGTTTTTTCTTTTTATCATATCTCCCTCACTCTTGGTGTCCTACCTTACTTGGTTATTCCCAAAGTATAATATGTTTCTTCTAATCTTGGAGTCCAACCATCCTTGGTTGTTCCAAAAGTGGAATTTGTGTCCTCTAGTCCTATTGTCTTCAACATCTATTGTTCCCACTTCTACTATTGTTACCACCACCATTACCTCAATTTCCCTTGAGCCTAAAAAATTATCATCTAATAAAGCTAAGGGAGTATTGGAAAGTGAGTATTGGAAATTGTACAACTACATGTGTCATCCACCTAATTGGGCTTGCCAATGCCTTCTTCCAGTCCTACCTAGACTACCACTATATTATCATCTAAGAAAGCTGGGAAGAAGAAATAAGTATATGCAATCCACTATTTTCCTCAATATGATGGTGTTGATTGGTCCAATATTATTTGACATTCATTATTGGACCCATTACATGTAGAGGCATTTAATCTTTAAGGGACTTTTTGGTTGAGACTATATCCTAGGATGCTCAGCCAACTAAATCACTCGATTGGTAATCCCACAATGGGCAGAAGATTTAGAATTTCAATGATCTTAAAGGCCAAACCTCATGATTATTGAGCTATCCATAGTAAGCTCAATTTTTGATAAATTCACAAGGAGTATCTAAATATTAAATAAAATATAGATTGAATATGATGCTAGGAGGGGAATAGTTCTAGAATAAATACAATATGTTTTCTCTCTTTCAAACAAAAATAATAGTAGACTACGGAAGTATCCTTATAATGAATATTTTAGATATTATTTTAAAACACAAAAATATGCTTTGCTCAAGTTCCATGAAGGGATAGAATAATAAATAAGATATCTTAACCAAGAATTGGAGTAAGATAGTGAACATAAATAAATTGTTCAAGTTCATGTGCAAATTGAAACAGATGTACAAAGCACAACTTCGAGGCTATAAAACATTTGGATGCTATTTCTTTAATGAGGGTTGATTTTTCCCTTCAAATCATTAAAGTATCAAAACTGTTTAATTATTTAAAATAATATGACAATAAATTAAAATTCCTCATTATATATGCAACAAATAATGCTTACATCCATCTGAATTTAATGATACCAATGGAGGCATATAATGTCATAAACTTGGTTTTCTTTTGAATACAAGAAGTGAGGGAATGGGTAACATTTATAAAATCAATAATTCCTAAAGATACAAAGCATAAAAAATTTATTTTATAGATTCTAGATGAGTTGAAGTTTTCATAGGCTAGGGACTCTATAGGAAAACTAATAAATAGAGTTAGTTTTGATCAAATTCTCCAACAAGCCTTAGTGAACTTCAAATAGAATCTTCAAGGACTAACATTGGAGGAGATTGAGGCTAAATTAAATTTGGCAAGAAAGGTCATAAAATTTGATATCTTTTGGATCAACTTCAAGAGAACCAAATTTGAACATGCACGTCTAATGGAGCAAATAAGTAGGGTACATAGGCCCCCACTTTTGAACATGGACATCATATGATATTAACATGATGTCTATTTTAACTACTATAAGGAATTGGAGGCTAGTAAAAATGCTAATGCCACAACTCCTAGCTCAAATCCATCTTCCATCTCAATACCACCTCTTAGCTCAAATCCATCTTCCATCTCAACACCACCTCCTAGTTCAGCTCTACCAATAACTCCAGTGCCTCCCCCTACATCAAGTACATCCATGCAATCATCAAGTTTAAATAAGCCTTAGTTATTGAAGGTTAATTATGTATGTAAGTTTTCATGTAATATTAGTCAATGTAATTATAGTTTGCTCATACTTAGTATATGAATGTAATAGTTAGCCTGAACAATCTGTAAGCATGCACACATTTCATGGCATCATGCAGGTACTTATTTTTGACAAAGTTGTAATAAAATTCAATTGTACATGTAGTTTTGGCATTAAAATGAGCACTAAGGTTATAATTACTAATATGTAACTTTGAGTTTTTCATAAACTTGGAGGATGAGATGACCCCTCCCCAAGTTTATTTATACATGTAAATCCCTCATTTCAAAAGGTCAAGAAATTATCAATATAGGAATAAGTCATTTTCAATTGTCATGCAACTGTGTGGATTTATTTTCCTTCTATTTCTATGTAATTAAGGTTTTATTTCCTTAGGTTTTTCTGATTCAGTAATTCAAAGTGTGCTATATCTATATAGAATTACTTTTATTATCATTGATATCTACTAATTTTAGATGTGTGACAGCTATTGAATAGTTATCAAGTGTTATTGATTTCAAGAAATTAGTTGACTATCTTAATTTTTTAAGTGTACAGAAATATTTTCATTTGATATAGTTTTGTAGGTGTGATCCATATCTACCCTAGATACTTTTCTAGTCTGAGCTATAATCTCCTAAGTAAGGGTGTGTAATAGCTACTCTAAAATTAATAACCTTCAGCTAAGATCCTTAAGTTTCCTATACCATTTCTTCCCAAACTACCTAACTATGTTTGTATGTGAGTGTGAAATAGCTACCAATAGTGAACATTAGTTTTGGAAACACTTTTCCACAAATAAAACAACCCTAGAATCAATCTCTCGATACCATAGAGTCTTATTTTTTACTCTACCCTTCCCTTCTTTTAAATTTTATTTGATTGAGGTATACCCACTTTAGAATAGTCTCCATCCATCTAACCCAACTAGGTTTTAATTTCTTTACTAGGATTCATTTCAATACAATCACACCTGATTAACAACCTACATGTTCAACCTATTATTCCACCACAAAGTTGTTTAGCCCATACCTGCAACTCATACCCTAGAGTGAATTTTACCTCCATTGAGATCCTAAAATGTTAGAGGATACCTCATTAAATATGGTGGTTTCACAAGACCCACATCAACAAATAGAGTGTTATAAATCATCCATAGCCATCTTAATCCATTATTTCAGGTCTTTTTAGCACATAAATGGTATTTGAAACATATGATTTTCCATTCCTAGTCAAATATTAGAATGAACCTAAATATAATATATATGAAATTCATGTTTTTTAATAGTTTTAAAGGAATAATTATAACCTAAAAAATAAATAGCTTACTACCACTTCGACACCTCCAAACAAAAGTGCTACTACTCCTCTAGATCCAAGGTAAACAATAATATTCCCCCTCTAAAATGGAACTATCAGTTGTAAATTATAAATTGATAGATCAAATTAGGGTGTAATATCATTTAATATATGAAGATCAAATAAAATATTAGTCTTCATGAGCTATCTCAAATTACTAAATAAAGATAATTATTGCTCAAGGCCTTGCCTAAGATAGCATATACTAAAAAATAAAAAGTTGAACATGTAAACATGATTGTTTATAAGGAAAAGAATGAGGTACCAAATTTTTTTAACTATCAAAATGTTTATAAATAATGTGCATAATTATTTGGTTGATTCAGGTGCCTTAGCCAATGTGATGCCCATAGTTGTGTACAATAAACTAGGTTTGACCCAAGATAAGTCCAAAAGAATGATCTTGTAGCTAAACAAATCCTCTGTGTCATATGTTAGAGAGTTTAAAAATTTACACATTCATATTGCCTCTAATCCATGTGTACAATAGTGTATACACATTTTGGTTATAGACATTCTCAAAGCCTATGGATTGTTGTTGAGTCATAATTGGTCAAAAACACTTAATGGGTACATGGAAGTAGATTAATCAAACATTTAGTTACCTTGTAAATTGGTATCCAATTAGATTTGGGTACATCAAGAACCAAAGATGATGTAATTTATTATATAGTATATTTTTAATATCAATAAGGTTGAATTTATGTCCTTGCATATAGCTGTATAAAAATTCACTACAAATAAAGAACCTCATGAATAAGAGTTTGAAGATCTTTACCAATTATATACTCTCTATTTTGATAAATCTAGATAAAATCAAGGTTCAGATGTTGCTATAACTTTGATTGACCTATACTAGAATCAATATCTGGTAGCATATAGATTTCAATTCCCTTGCACTAATAATTGATCTGAGTATGAATCTCTAATCTTTAGTTTACAATATTTATTGAAACATAACGTCAAGTAGTTATGGATATTTGGTGACTCAGAGCTAGTTTTCAAATAGATCAAAAATAAATATCAATGCAAACTAACTTATGTGAAGAATTACAAGCATAGAACATGGGACTTAATTTAATCCTTTGAATCATTTAACATCATAGTTATTTCTAGGGAAAAAAATCAAATACTATATTCACTAGTAGCTTCAGTTGTCAACTAGGAACCACTCAAAGAATCTAAGATGGAGAGGTTTTATTTGGAGCTAGTTCCTTACCCTTATGTCCCAAACAATGTGGAGAACTTATAGGTATTTAATGATGATAAATAGATCATATAATGTATGCATAGTTTTAGAGCCATTGAATCAAATGATATTGAACAGATGAATGTAAAATATTTAGGAGAATGCAACATCCTGCAGTTGAAAGAGAATTGTATTTCTATGGGGACTGTCCTACTAAAGTGAGACTTAGACATGGATCCATAAGCTCAAAATCAAAAATAGGATAAATCAATTGAATTTGACTTTATCAAAGAGAACTTGGGAATAGACCAATATCCCCAGTATGTAAATATTGGCCTAAGTTACACTAAAAGTGAAAAAAAAGTTGAAAGGTCTTTTGATAGAATACAAAGATGTTATTTCATGGGCATATGAAGACCTAAAGGTATTTTATCCCAAGTTTATCACCCACACTATCCCATGAAGCCATAACATAATCCCTTTTGGAAATGACATGGGCCATTAAATCTAATTTTAGATCCCCTTATTTAGATAAAAGTACAAAAATTATTGTATGCTAAGATTATGTTTCTAATTAGGCATTCTACTTGGGTGGCTAACCTAATACCATTTAATAAGAATAATGGAGAAATTAGTTTATGTGTTGACTTCAAAAATCTAAACCAAAGATCAAAAAAGGATAATTATCTGTTTCCCTCCTTGGATGAGGTAATCTAGATTGTTAATTGAGTTGAGATGATGTCTTTTGTCAATGTATTCTTAGGATATAATCAAGTGTTACTAAAATTAGAGGATAGAGTGAAGAATACCTTCACCATCAAATGGTGAAATTTTTCATATAAAAGGATTCCATTTGGAATAATTAATGCAAGATCAACCTTCCAATGAGTTAAGGACTTTGCATTTAAAATATTGGTTGGCAAGTGTATCATCTACATGGATTACCTAAAACTATTTTCAAATAATATATTTGATCATGCAGATCATCTACAGAAGGTATTTGATAAGTGAAAGAGATATAGAGTATCCATCAATCCAAATAAGATAAGCTTTAGAGTTACTTAAGGGAATATATCATGCCACATCATTACCAAATATTATATTTCCATTGACCCAAAATGAATCCAATCCATTTCCAAGTTAACACCTCCTAATAGTAAGAAAGAATTGAAGTCTTTCTTTGGAAAGATAAAAGTTGTGATGAAATTTATTATGAATTTATATCTATTTTCAATCTACTAAATACCATGTTAAATTAAGATGCTAAAATAAAATGAACAACTGAAGCTAAGAAATCTTTTCAGGATATAAAAACTACCATTGTTTAAGCTCTAGAATTGATCAGCTTGAACTTTGCTAAGTACTTATTCTTTTATTCATTTGATTCAATAAATATCATAGCATTAGTACTCATACAAATATATGATTATGAACAAATGATTGCCTTTATGAGTACTAATTTTAAGGATGTAAATCTAAAGTACTTTATGATAGACAAGTAAATATATGCATTAATCAAAGTTGTAAAGAAGTTTAGGCATTACATTCTCAAGAACAAGACATATGCCTTTATCGCAAACCCATCCATCAAAATCATTCTTGGAGGGAAATGGATGGATAAACTACAAGGTTTTGATCTTAAAATCATAACATCCAAGATCATAAATGACCAAGGAATCATCAGCTCATAAATAAGATAGATCAATGTATTTACATTGAACAAATAAAGTATATGCTAGTGGCTAGTGGTGAATGGCATGCCCACATCATCCACTACTTACTCACAAGTACATGTCCTTTTGATATGAATAAAGAATAAAGGTGATCCCTTAGACTCAATTCATCCCATTATATGATAAATAAGTGATTTTTATATTGGAATAATTATGAAGGCATATATTTGAGGTGTGTCTCAAGAGAAGAAGCTGTAGACATCCTAAATAATTTACATTAAAGGATAGGTAATGGACATTCCTTAAACAATGTAATAATTCATGAAATATTGAGGATGGAATATTATTAGCCTAAAGTTTTCAAATATGCCTATGACCATGTCAATACATCCCATGAATGTTAGGTTTTTAGAAAAGGGGAAGTTCATGCTACCATGCCCTTACAACCAGTCATTGAGGGATGCCCTTTTACTCAATGAGGTCTTGACTTTTTTGGGATGATCAACCAAAATTATTTAGTAGGGAATAAATTTATCCTAATAGCTACTAATTATTGTACCATATGGATAGACACTATGGCCACAAAGAATGCCATAGCACAAGATGTGATTGAATCTATAGAATAAAACATGCTAACTAGGTTTGGCACTTTAACTTCATTGGTTTGTGACAATGATATAGCCTTTAAATCTATATAATTTACTGAATGGGCCTACAATAACCAAATTACCATCAAGTTTTCATCAAATTATTATCCCCAAGGGAATGGAGTAGTTAATAATACTAATAATAATCTAATGGATCCCATCAATAAATAAACACAAGATAAAATAAGAGAATGTAATTTATTGTTGAAGTATGCATTATGGGTAGATAAAAAAAAGTCATAAGCAAGCCCTCAAGGCTTCACCTTTTTTGTTAGTGTATGGACCACAACTAATTTTTCCCATAATTTTTAAAATACCAATGTATTAGTTTATGCAAGAGTACATGGGAGAATATAAAAGAGTATAGTCTAGACTATTTGGCATAATTCAAATGGAAGATTCATGAAATAATTCACTACATAGTTTCAACAAACACCAAGACATTGTCAAGAGGTGGTTTGACAAAAGATCTAAAATCAAGGCTTTTAAGATTTCAGACCTAGTGTTTTTGTGGGATAATCCACATGAAAATAAAGGGAAACATTATAAGTTCACTCCCTTATGGATTGGGCCATACCAAATATTTGAAATCCTATGTAACATTGCCTTTCTTTTAAAGGGCAATTAAGATAATGACCTCCTTCTATAATCAATGGACAGTTTTTGAAGCTTTATTTCATGGTTTCTCTAACTAGAGACGCTTGTAAATGACTATGAGTATGAAATTAAATGTAGGAGTAAATTAGGTTTTCTACTTTTTATAATACATTCTCTATTTTATCATATTAATCTTTCCTATTTTTTAGACTAATTTCCTATTTTTTACATGTGTTTTCATAGTTAGTTTTGTTTCTTTCTAGTTTAGTTTTCTTAACATGCAGAGTAGTCCAACCAATCTATTATACTATAATTATGAAAGACCTATAAAAATAAAGGGGATGGCATAAGAATAATCATAATTAGAATCCACTAGGATTTAACCTGGTAGTACTTGAGGTTCTAAGATTAAGGTATGTGTTATTATTAAATTAAGCTCTATTTGGATTAAATGAAGTTCACTAGGCCTTTGGAATTTACTCTGATATACTCATATAATTTTTAGAAGGAATTTTTATTTATAAATATCAAATACATTATCACATGATAAACCTTGGATGAGAGATAATAGACACTAAAATGGATGCACACTAGCAGGAACGTATTGATTAAAAAATATTTCTTGTACATACACCTAGCCAATGGTGATTCCTAACTCTTATTCCATCTATGTTTCAAAAAAATTAATCATCATATGAAATTATATATGAAGGGTGATTAAACAAATTAATACTTAGGATATGGATGCCTAACTAGCAGTAGAGTAAGGCTTAGAGTGAAATCATAGGTACCTATGTTGGGGCTATAGATGTTTGGTTGGCAGTAAGCAATGCTCAAGTTTTCCTATTATTTTTGAAATGAAATCATAAATCAAAATGAAACCTATAGTGTATGTCCATGTCTTTATCAAAAATATCATAAAAATGAGTTTAAAAAAAATACAAAATCATCCATAGATCCCAGGAATGAAAATGGTTAGTATGTTGCAATAGCAATGAGGAGTCATTTTCAATTGACTAGTTCAATTATTCTTTTCTTATTGGGACTGAAATATTGTCATGATTCATATACTGATATTTTAGGTTCTTAAATGATTTAAATAATTTCCCCATTGATTTTCCATTTATAGTGACCCAACACACCCCATTATCTAAAATCAAATAGGGACCCATTATTGTGAAGACACCTTTATCTATGGTCCATATTAACCTTAGGAAATCTGATATTGACCAACAGTGCACAAACCTAAGGTTATTTACAAAGTCTAATTTTATTTCAAAAGTTGCAAAAGGGTGAAAATAAAATATTAGACATAATTAATGAATTATTTATCACCTTTTATTTTCTTTTCTACTTTTAAAATGGGCATTCAATATCATGCATTTGATTTGATTGACTAAAAAGACTAACAGTGTAATTTTCTAGTTTATATTTCACCTAGTTTTCCTCCTACGTAGGTTGATTCATGTTTTGACTTGTTCCATTTTTAGTGTATAACGAAGGGTTTCATGCTCCATATTCCTTGATATCATGCCAAGTGGAACCTTCCCACTCATCTATAGCTTTTTGTGACTGACCAAACCTTTATTCTATTTGGGTCACCAAGAACAATCTAAGTGGAATTATCCTGCCCTTCCATAGTAGTTTTTTACTTTTGAAAATTCCCAAATATTTTTATTCTCTAGAGTAGTAAGAACAATCCACATTTCATCACCCTATGAACATAGATTTTAGATCATACAAGTACAAGCTAAGGAATCATCTAGGTAATTGAAATAGTGAGATTTGTCCATGTATCATCATCTTATGAACTTGTAGTTCAATAGTAATGACATTATCAAACTTACAGTATAAGGTCACTCAAGTAAGTGTATCCCTGATATCTTACCAAGTGTCATCATCCCAAGCATCCATAGTTTAGTATACCATAAGGTACCAAAGGTAGAATCAAAAAATATTTCTCCATAATAGTAATATCACTCCATTTGTCACAATACTATGAGCCTATACCTTACTTAATGTATAATGAAGGGTTTCATGCTCTATATTCCTTGAGATCTCACTAAGCATCATCATCCCAAAAACCCATGGCTAAAATAAATGAAGTACAAAGAGCTAGAGTCTAATCACTATCATACAAGTGATATAAAACTACATGTCCCTAAGCTAAATAAATCAGTATAATGACATGAAGACCAACACTAAGAGTGTGTAAAAGGGGACATCTATCATACTAAGATAACAAGGCACTTAAGAGTAGATAAAATTAGCCACATGGCAATAAGACCTGCTAATTTTAGTATTAAAATATCAGAATTTAAATTAAAAAAGTAGATTTGGAATGGATCTAAAGTCATTATTTCCATTAATCCACATGAATTGGCAAATTAATGCATTCAATTCATAGATTAGATGAATCTAAAGCAATATATTAAGTAGAAAAGTAATATCGAATCATATTGACTACTAGATAATTTATGCACATCATGAATTCAATTTTCATAGTGACTTAGAGACTTCAAGCTTTTAGATAACATGTAATTCTTGTGAAATTCTAATGGCCTCCTCATCTCACACTCCTCTTCCTTTAGCATACTCAATTTTAGTAATAACTAATTACATAGGACACTATTATTAACCAAAATTGACCCCAAGTCAAATTTGGGTCACCCCTATAGGTTTTAACTTCATAGAGGTATATAATGTTTTTCATGGTCTCTAGTGGTCCTTAATACTCTTATATGGTAATATGTGTTCCTTGTTTATCATTGTCCAAATTCTAGTCTTAGGTTCACTTGTTCAGTCCTATGGTCAAATATAAGGTATTATATAGTCAAACAAGGTCAAAGGTATTATATGCTTTAAATTAATTTCAAAAGATTATTTGGATGTCATTTATATCATGTTATCATGCTCTAAAATATGTTTTCCTCTTACTTTCAAAACATTACTTTTTGGCCACCTTTTGGCCCATGAAGAAGAGTTGGACATGCCACCTCAAGGAGAGAACATTTCAAGATGATTCAAAATTCCCCTAGTTTTCAAAAACAAGTTGAAGAAGAATCAAGAATAGTCATAGTCTAATAGAAGTTGTAGTTCAACACCTAATCTTGGCAAAAAGACACTTTTCAAGTGCTTATATGGCCTTCCAAGATCAGTTTTAAGTTACAAATAGTTTAGAAGTGTCTATTAGAATTCCTCAAACCATTTTCCATTCTGAGACCAAGTTTTAGTTCAAACTGACACTCTAAACACTTCTTCTCCTTCATCATTACCTTTTCAAGATCAGGAAGGCAAATTTACATTGAATGGTATAGATATGAGAGAGCTAATAGTTGAAACTTTGGCCATTGTTAGGGGTCCAAGTAAGATTGAAATTAGTGGAATTATTTTGTATAATGGTGTCCTCTTATTTATGAACAATTACTAAGAGTAACAACAGGTCACTGATGGCTTGTGCATCTGAAAGGGGTCTTTTTTGAACCTATTTCTCTAGTTCATAAATATATGGAGATAAATTATTTTTAGGGTGGTTTTTATAGGTCTTGTATCTCCTTTTCATTTTGGTTTCATCATTTTATTCATCTCTATAAGGTGCCTTCACTTGGAGAGAGAATGTCTTAGTGTACAAGTTATTTTAGTGAATCCTAGTGAAAGTATCTATTTTATCTTTATGTTGGTTATCTTCAGAGGTTTAAAATTCTTCATTTTTCATATAAGGTCTCTTAGTTTCAAATAATTCATGTGTTTCTTAGATCATATGTGTTTTGGTCCATCTTTTTCAAGTGTGTTGCTCTTTAGGAACATAGTCTGTGTTTGAAGAGTCAAATAAAAAGTTTGATTTTCAAATTGGTTCAAAATAATAGTAATATATCTTGGTGTGATATTTTGAAATGATATTTCATGTGTTGAAGCATGAAAAGTTCAAAGTGGCAATTTAGTGCACCTTCAAATGAGAGATTCATAGTTATCTCCTTTAAATGCATGATTGTGAAGTGTTTTAAAGGATACTCATAGTCATGAAAAGAGACTTGATACACATATTCATTGTATTCACTTGCTTTTAATACCTCATTAACCTCATAAAATTGAATAAACTGTCTAAGATGTTCCAAATCTCTACTCACAGATTGCTTGCATCACTTGATTATACCTTCAATCGATATAGTATTTTAAAAGTGAGTGAGGTTAATAGAAAGTATTGAGAAACTATAGAAGCTTTATCGACTATTGAGAAGTGTTGAGAATGTATGAAGTGATTGATAAGTATCAATAACTCAAGGAGATTAAGAAGATGGCTTTGTGTGGTTCTAAGGTAGTCAAGTAGAGACCTATAAGTCTCAAGCCTATAGGTCCACTTTTTGGACCTAACCAATGATTCAATCAACACTAAAGGAGTCTCAAACATAAGATTTCAACCTCAGATAGATGAATACAAGATAATCTCAGACATAATAGATTTTAAGTTAGTTACACTCACAGTCAATATGATAATAAAACTGAGTTGATAGTCCTAAACATCTATTTACATAACTGTACAGAAGGAGCATATGCAAATGTGATTGGAAAGTGTCTCAATGTATATACAAACCTTGTATCTATAATGGATTTAACCCCATTTACTCAATATATTCAATCATTAATGAAATTGGTTATGATTAGTTTCCAAGTGACAATAATAAGGTATGCAGTTAAGTGTCCTAAGCATCACCTACAGGTGGTTTAGAGGATTAGCCAATTCTCAGACCTAAAATTGAGACTAAGCATGTTTGAAGGATATTTTGAAATGAAAATGGAACTACATATATTTTCAAAATATATATAAGATCACTAAGGAAAGGGTTAAGTCCTCAAATTTAAAGTAGCAACTATGATCTTATCTTCAATATATGCACACCCTACAGCCATCTATAGAGACATAAGATAAGTCCAAGGTGATATGAAACAAGAATGACTTATTTGGTGTTGGGATTGGTCAAAACATCATAAGTGTCATGAGAAAATGTATCATAACTCTCAAGGACACCTACATCAACAACCAAGGCACTCATTGTTAAAACTCGTAAATATAGCCACGATGACTCCAATAGTCACCTACATGTGGTAAACCACATAGTTGGTCTTAAGGCCAAAGGAGAAAATTAGCTGAGTTTTATGAAATATCCATGAGTCCATATTGAATCATCAACTAAGTTTTAGTCTCCTTGATCTATGAGGATGTTAGTAAGATAGAAATAGTAGTCTAAACATTAAGAACACCTATGGGTTACAATCTTAAGAGTCTAGACTAGTGTTAAAGCTAAATGAGGTAGAGTCAGAGTGTTTTAAGATTCCCTGAAGTATAAATAGAACCCAAGCTAATTAAAATTCCTTTGATTAGGTCAGATATTTGAAGATAAGGTCTTAGAACAAAATACAATCATGCCTTCTAAAGAATACTTATAGGTCATACATGACTAGGCTGGTCTTAAGCCCATATGAAATACAAAGATGAAAAAAAATTGAGGCATACATCTCACTTGAAAAGGGTCATAATTTCAGTATTAAACTAAAATATTATTGAGTAAACTTTATTAAATTGATTCCAAACCTCATACTCAGTCAAGGTCAAAAGAAGAGTACACATAGTCTGACCCTATAGTCTAGTATTGAGGGAATTTGATGATTTGAGGCCCCCAAAGGAAAGATAAAGGTATGAAATTTAGTATATATCATGGTCATGATTTTAATGATACATCCATGGTCTCCTTAAATTTTTAAAAATAGTGTACATGCTCATTATTTTATCTCAGACCTTGCCCATTGCTTGGGCAAAGGGTAGCCATGAGACTAAAAGAGCTTGGTTGACTCCAAAGGCATGAAACAAGTTACCAAAATTTATGAAGAGTGTTGAGGAATTAAATATCCATGGAAAAAATTTAAACACACTTTAATGGTACACACACACTTAGGTTTCCATCCAAGTGCCCTTGAGGGCTAGTAAGAAAGAAATAGGCCTTAAACCCCAACACCTTGACTAGTGTACCCTAAGCATACAGAGGGATAATGAAGAAAACCATATCCTATATAATCATGGATAGAGATGTTTTCATAGGTATTTTATCCTATCTTAATATATAGATGAATTTTTGAGACCTAAAACTCATGTTTGACCTATCTCACAATCAAGAAACACTAAGCAAGCCACCAAAAGAGCAACTTCAGATGCTCATACCATAGCTCACACTTTGCATAGGAGTCTAATCCTTTAGGAATATTTTAATGGGTATAATAATAATTTTTTCTAAGTTTGATTAGGTAATTAATGAATTTATATTTATGAACAATCATTTAGACCTCAAAAAGGTGTAAAACCTCTCTTAAACCCTTATAGTGACCAGTCATGGGAAAAAGAGATCA
>JARHVA010010905.1:0-114338 GCA_037957365.1 Torreya grandis | reverse complement strand
ATCAACCTTTTAATCCACTTTCCTAGATCTACTCACCAAATATTTACTTATTTACACTTCAATGGTCATACTATAGACTCTCACATAGTTTTTTTAATGATCTTGATAAATTTATGAGTATTTTTATATGGGGAAAATATAAACTTACCTAAATTTATAATCACAACTACCTATAAATGCTTTAAAAATTAAATTCTCAATCCAGCCCTAGTGATTTATAACACATTACATCCATAACAGATCATAATGTGACAATATAAATGATATTCAATGCATAAAAACTAATATTTAATGATTTTATAAACTTATTGGAATGGTTTTTAAGTTACAACGAATCCTTTTCAATAAATAGTGCTCTACAATTATATTGTGAGTAGATGCCAAATTTACAAATCAATCACAATTACTCACAAATTGAAGCTACATGGTTGTGCAAGGAATTTTAAATTTATCCAAGGCCCAATTAAATATCCTTAATAATATTTAAATATTTTGAGAAACAAATTTTTACACAATATATTTTTTATTATAATACTTTACAAGACTCAAACATAACTTTGTTGCATGTAACTAGACTATTTTCTCTAACTAACCATATAAGATTGTAAGTTATGTGCTCCAAGGGGTTTCATGAAATAATTTATATGTTTATGAAAATCTTATAAAAAAATTTCACAAAAAAGAGGAGTTGAATTTTTTTTTTCATATTTATACACTTAGTCTTTTTGGTTGATGTAATATTGCAAGTGAACTCAATTACTCTTGAATCAGGACATCATGTTGACTTGCATGATATTTATTTTAATTTTTTCAAATAACATGGAACTAATTTATGAAAACACCTAATAAATATAAGAATTTTTCATGTTATTACAAGGCCCCTGGGATTGGATTATGGTATGGAAAAATTAGAATAAACTATGGAATCTCTACACATTAATTCAAAAACATTAGAGAGGTTCCTAATGAAAATACAAAGAGAAAGATAGTTCTAAAACTTTAGAAGGATGTAACATTATAATAATAAAATCCATCACAAGTAACTTCCACATAATCCAATCAATAAAAATAAATAAAACTATAAAAGATAAGCTCTAAATGAGGCTACTGATAATAAATAATATCAAAACAAGATATTATATAAGATGGAAAGTCGCATAAGTCCTAATCCTTCAAATGTGAATCAACTAATCAAATTTGATAGATTCAAGGATAGACCAAGTGCTATTATAGTAATAATTATTGATAATAATTTAATCAATTTATCTTATAAATACCATCACCCCATACAACACTTGACATGATTGGGAAATATCATTTTTTGACTATTATTGTATCAATGGTTATACAGAAAATAATTTTATGCATTGTGAAATAAGATTGAAATATTTTTGAATAAAGGGTTGATTACATTTGAGAGATCCACAAATAATACCATAAGGTTTGTTTATCCATATACTTATATTTAATAATCTATGAATATGTAACCTGGTACATTTTAAAAAGTGAACCAATGGCCATTAAATCTCTTTTACAAAGTGAACATAGAACATGTATTGGCATTGATGATGACGTACTACAAAATACATGCACTATTTTTTTTCTTAAAGAATTGGGATACAATGTGTCAGTTACAAAATATGATCACTTATGAGGATGCACTATCAAATATTACTATACTAGTTTTTATTAGGTATAAAATATTGGAGACATTATTATATTTAAACCCTAATATTATATAATTTAATGAAATATTGGGATAATAATGGTTACAAAAAATGGAATAAAATTTGGATGAGATTAATATGACTATTTAATTTGATTTACAAGATGATTTACTTACATATAAGATATATAGATCATTTTTAAAAAAAACCTACTAATAATATCGTTAAAAATCAAAGCACACAAGTATGGATGCCAAATCAAAGTAAACAAAATATAAATCATAAAATTATTTAAGTAAATAATAATTCACAGATAAAGAAAGAACAAAACAAATTTCAATCTATCACGATTCCTCAAGTCCCAAAATGTTCATACTTAATAATGATATGTAATATAGATTCAATTATTCATAAGAGCTTAATTTAAAACTTACATCCATAGGATATAACTACTCACTAGTTTCATCACAACACTCTCCATAAGACAATCTATGAATAATATACATTTCATACGTGTTTTTGAGAAACTCTTATTCTTATAAACTTATAAATTTAAGAGAATATAACATGCATGGGAATTGATAAAGAGAAAAGTAAATTTAATATGGTAATTCTAAAATATGGTGAAGTTGGTCACACATATCCTACTATAAATAGAGAAGGTGATTGGAATGATGACTTTAGAATAATAATTATGGCAATAAAGTTGGTGGTTATGACATATATTATAGATGGTATAGGCATGAATATTAAATTCATGATATCATTGGTTATAATGATCATAATTCTTGTTAAATTTTTTTAAAAAAAAACAAAAAATAAATTATCAAAAGATTGATAAGATAAAAATATTCAAAAATAAAAATGTTGATCTTCTAGTCATATGGTTGATTTATGTTATTTATCACATATATATGTTGATGTGTGATTTATTCACACTCCCACTAAAATTTATTTGGATATAATCCTTCTCATTTTAGGATTATTTAGTGACAATCTAGGTCACAATTTGTATATTTTGACTCTCTTATGTATTACATTTGGAATAACTTCATGAGAAACATATATGCTACCACAGAATAAATAAATATTGCATGCAAGTTATCATGGTATGTTAATATCCCACCAATTATCTAAGACAAATATTCATGATGACACCTAAGTTTTAAATGAAGGTTTGATAAAAAGAAGCATAAAAGGGGAGAACAGGGCAAGGCAAAAAAGGAGGATCTCAGACTTAGTGTACTAATGCTTGAATTGATATTTATGAATATAAAAAAAAAATACCAGTATCTATGTAGTTTAGCTTAATATCAAACTAGAGCATACATAATAGGGATTCAATGGGAAAGTGTTTAATGGATTTAATATTCTCAACATAGATTTATAATAGAAATTAATGTAACAAATTTGTTGCCACACATTCATCTAAAAATAATCAATATAACATATCCAATGAAAAAAAGATAATGAGGTTAGTATTTCACTCAACCTTACTAAATCCTAAAGTTTCAATAAATATTCATACCATATTCATCAAAGTAGTTTGGCTTCATCATGTCCATACTAATAATTAATAATATTTAATATAATTAAAAAAACAAATATATTATTAACATTCCTTTTAATTTCTCAATTTTTGCCCTTGCCTTTTATTACACTTTCTTACTCCCTTTACAATATTTTTCAAATATCATTTATATCAATCCCATTCTTAAAAATTAATTCAATGTAATTATGGACATTAATTCCTAATAAATTTTGTCCTTATATGCTTTCAATTCTCTTGAAAAAACATTCCAATTTATTACAAAAGATCATGGCTAGCATGGATGCTCCATGCTTGAAAAATTCCTCCATATGCCAATTCCATAAATATTTACAAGTGATGATTGTAGTTTATTGAAACACTTCTAGATTTTATTTTTTTTAGGAAATAATATCCATCAAATTTGAATTTGGGTCATTGGAGTGACATGGGCATCACTTTTAATAGCTAGGGTACTTTATGTAACTTTGATTTATGTTTATTGACACACAAATCCATTTCACCTAGTTGGGGATTTGGATTTAGGTTTTCAAATGCATAACCCCTTTCCTTTTTCATATCAATGTGGTGATGAAAAGTGGATATTATATGTGATTATAAATTCATCATGTCTATAAATCAATCCTGACTTAGAGAAGATAAAACATACCTACACTTATGATTGGGGATGCATTTGTTAAGTAGGGGCATGACCAATACGGGGATATGCTAGACCTAATTATTGGATCACTTGTCATAATAAACCATGTTAGGAAGTGTTATAAAGCCTATAGTCTAACATAATCATGCAAAAACCTCAAAATATTCATAGGTTTAATGGTCACTCTATTCTAATAAACAAGAAAAAAAATCTAATCTAGTGCACACCAAAGCTTATGGCACAAAGTGGGGGTTAGAAACAAAATAGACTAAAGTAAACATGCATAAAGACATATACTCATATTAATGTATATGAAATCCTAATGCATGGAATAAATAAGAACAACTACAATATCTATCTACTCTTATAAATGAGTAATAAAGTTAGGAATACTTACCTTAAAGATGAACCCATCGAGCCTCAATCTCCCCCTTAGACAAGGTTATTTGTGAGATTATTATGGTATGTAAGGATAACAAATACAAATCATCTATAGGATACACAACCTATCTATTCATTGAAAAGACTTCTCCATAAGATAATTTCCATATTTCCAAAGAAAGTATGGAACCCTAAGATTTATTCTTCAAGTAGAATGGTCAATAAGCAGATGTTCATTTTCACTTATTCTTCTTCACTTCTTTTCTTAAAAATGGTTGGTAATGAACTTGTATATATAGGTAGATCTTACTCTAAATCCTCTTAGAAATGTTGACTATACAGGGTCAACCCAATTGACCTTGTATGTTTTTGGGGATAATTCACTAGGTCTGACCTAGGTCAGCTGAAAGGCTAACAAACCCAAAAAGTGAAAAATACCCCTAAATTATATAGGGTTGACCCAGTTGACCTAGTACAACTAGTTTTCCAAAATATAATTAAGGAAAAAGAGGAAGATAAAGCATGGAAAAAAATTGGAATGGGTAAGGTTGAGAAGAATAATCTTAGGCTAAATGGTTTTAAGAGATAAGTGTGTAGATGGAAAGTGGAAAAAGGGACAACAATCTTATGAAGCACCAATGGTCTGCCCATCCCTTTCTTGATGTACCCATTAAGGCAAGCACTCTAAGAGATTAAGACTCAATAGGTTCTTATAAGACACAAAGTGTCAGTAATCAATCAAAGTTAAAAATATTATGTGTATACATGTGCCCCACTCGAATATCATCACATGTCACTAAGGTGAAACACAAGGTGGTGCTTTGGGATGAAACATGATAACATACAATTTTAATGCTAATTAAATTTTATTAAGCAATAAATAAGATAAAGGAAAGGATATAATTGAAAAATACATACCTTTACTTAGCTTAGTATTGTAGATAAATAAGTAGACTACAAGAGAAAGGTAAAAGTGTCGATTGTGAAGAACACTAGGTGAACCTGTAGAAGTTAGTGAAAAAAATAGCCAAAAATATATTTTTCTATAAAATAGGCATATGATAGTGGAAAATATTCTATACATCATCATGAATCCAACACATTTTATGATTTTCAAAATAGATGAGTAAAAACAAAGATATAGATAAATAAGGAATCTACATAAAAATAATTGAAGATTTTGAATTTTAAAAAGTGTTTTCAAATAGGGGAAAGACAAGTCATTTTGTTATTTTGACTTGTTAAAGAGAGAAAAAAGAGCTCTAGAGACCAAACGAGTGATAATGGAGAGGAAACGACAGGCTAGACAGGGAGGGTCTCCAAGAGCGACAATAGGTTTACTAAAGGTATGCAACAATGAATCTTAAGCCAATTTTTGAGTATTTTGTTTAATTTAAAGTATTTTTATAAAAACATAATTTTAAGAAATTTTAGATGTCAAAATGGAACAAAATTAGATTTTATAGGTAGAAAATAGTAAAATAGGAAATGGGTTTAGAAGAATTAAGAAGAAAATGACAAAAATGCAATTTTTTTTGGAAAATGTAAGGGGTCGATAGTGAAAAAAACAATTGGGTTGACCCAATGACCTAGTAGGCTAAAAATAGTCAAAATCCAAACTACCAACCTAATAGGTGTCTGTCAACCCAATAGACTTTGTAGACTGTTGACCTTGTATAGTTTGCCAACTGATCAAAAAAGTCCAAAATGACAATGTAATACTAGGGAGGTGAGAATAAGAGGGTTGACTTAGATTTTTAAGTCAACCAAGTGAAAAATAGGGAAATTTTGGTCAAACTAGGTTGATCAAAGAAACAAAACTATACTAAAATACATGCAAAATGTTGAAAGAAGGCTAGAATGGCTTGAAATGACCAATTAACGTTAAAAGGGATTGAGTAAGATAAAATAGGTAATGATGAATTAATTAAAGTATTTTAGTCCTATTTTTTTATTAAAATTGTAAAAATAATGTATTTTGACTATACATGGAGGATCTAATACATCTTTTGTTATTTCTTGATTGTAAGGATGACCCCAATTCTAGATATTGGTAGACATGTATTGGCTACCAAATCTTTTAGAGCATCTGACTATAGGTGATAGAGCTAGGATAGTAGTTTTAGGCTTAGGTGGAATAACTAACATGTGTAGGATTCCCTTGAGTTTAAATCGATTAGTCATGTTCCTTGGATATTGGGAATGATTGACTAATACCTTCAAATGGGATGGGGATGTGGTAGAGGTAGCTATCATGCTATAGGATGTGTATGCCATCCTAAGGCTATCAATGATAGGAATATGAGTTCCTATTGGAATACCAAACAACCTCTAGGAAAGGAAATCCTTAGCCATGTGGGATATAGGTTTCGATATGATATTAGGAGGTAGGTGAGTTAGCATGTTTGATGTATATTCATCACAAATTCTAGATATATGAAAGGTTATAATAGGACTTGTGACACAATGAGTTCTATGTCACAATTTAGAAAACAAGGTACCACTATTCATGGTAGCCTTAGCTAAGAGGTTTCTAGAAGAGGGCATACTATATAATATGGACTATGTCATTTGGGTCCAGCTCATGCATGATCTATAAGAGGTACTAGTTAGAGGTTAGAATTTGATAGGAATAATCATATTATTGATGGCTTAGATATATGAGAGGTTTTTCATATATCGATCAGTTGGGTTACCCCATGTGGTCAATTATAGGTTGCCTTAAGTGTGAAGATAGAGAGAGGACTAGGTAGCATGGGCCATGCCACATGTGTTAACATTACATACTATGAGATGTACAAACATAATATGGTAGCCATATGGATACATAATGACTACATGGCCAAGTTGGTACATAATTATACTAGCTACAACAAGGTTAGAGGTTATTAGACACTATAATTAGTGGAGAGAGCCATAACATGTGGCATGGGTGCTAGGATAGATGGGATTTCCTCATCTAGTAGCACCTATATTGATGCCTAAGAAGTGGTCTCAACATGTGAAATATCTATAGGGGAGGAAGGTAATAGGGTCACTAGTGATGAGGATGATGCTCAAACCACATTTTGAGTGACCATAGACTAGACAATCATGATAGGGATCAGAGTAATAGGAGAGAGATGTGGAGGTAGTGGCACCTAAGATACCACCACTAGCTCCATAGTGAGATGAGATATGACCATTAAGCACATGGCATCGATATAGGTAGGAAGAGCAAGAGAGAGTGGATATTATCACCATCATTGAGGACCTAATAAGTGAGGTAGAAGAGAGATGGATTATAGAGAGGCCACTCAAGTAGAATCTTAGATAGACATGAGCCATGATATCTAGATTTGAGCTAAAGAGGGGACCTATAAAGGAGTTGATATGAGGCTTCAAAAATAGAGAGATTATATTATGCAGTCATATGAATTATGAGACCATAGTGGTCAAAACATATAAAGGTAATAAATATGATTAAATTGTTTCTTAATTTTTTATTTTAAAATATAGACTAGAGGTAGACAGATTTTGTGAGATATGGCAATGATCTAATATCTATCTAGGTGTGGTTTTGTAGGCATTGTTAAGGATGAGGAAGAGAGATGGGGATCCCTTATGAGGGGATAAATTCATGATGTCTTGGATGAGACTCTGCAAACATATGAACCTATTACATTAGAGGACCCCAATGTACCATCTACCCCAACTCAGGTGAGTTAGTTCAGATTAGCAGGGGAGGTAGTAAGGTAGATAGGAGTATAGAGGGAGAGGATGTATCCACCAATAGAGATGGGTGTAGGAGAGATACATTCATGGTATGCCTTAGTAGAGGAGAGGTTTGTACATCTATACATAATGATATAGATGACACAAGAACATAAGATGATGTAGACTAGTTGTGTAGGCACATACAGTGACGTAAACTAAGTTGGCATAGGCACAGGTGTATATAGCATATATACATGGATAGGTATAGGTATTGAGATCTTGAATGACCTATTTATAGTATACTATCAAATGAGTTAGATCAAGGACTCAGTAGGCAGTGTGGTTAGGCCATAAGATAGACAAGATGGAGCTCAGCTATAGAGCTGGAGCATTGTATATATGGTTGTATTTGTTATATCAAAACTTATGAGATGTATAAATATGATGTATCATTTTGGCATATTTATATTGTTTGTGTATGTTTTCAATATTATGGTCGTGGTTTTGGATGTTTTAGATGTATTTATTTCTATCACATGTATTTAACTTTTATTTTACATATTATAGGAAATATATGAGATGTGGTTTCTTTTCTAGCATTATGAAAAGAACATGCATGGTTAAAAATAAATAGGAAAAAAGACTTAGTAAAACATAATCAATCAAATAATGTACTACACACTATTTCATGTTATTAAATGTGTAATAACAAGAAAATAGTATAAATAACCAATAGATGGTAAAACAAGATGTTAAAAAGGAATTTATTCTTAAACCAAAGTGAAACATATTTACACCAAATTAAAATAAGTAAAATCATACTAACTCATGTTGGGAAGTATGAAAATAATGTAATAAAATGGAAGGTATGTAAAAGGACACAAATGGTATAAAAACAAATTAATGAAGTTAATAAATTATGCTAAATCACGTTGGGAAGTATAATAGAAAAAAAATTGGCATAAGATTGGTCTTAAATTTATCACACTAATTCAAGTGGGGAAGTATGAAAAAATTCAAGAAATGGTTATATTCTTACATGCACTCAAAAAATAAGAAAATAAGTGTGAAATAAAAATTAAGAATAAAACACACTAAATCAAGATGGGAATCATGTTAATGACATGTAACTTTATTAGCTATCACATTTTATCTCATATTTAACACATGTGATTTTGATTGTGACTTGTATTATTAGAATATTTTTGAGGAATATCAGGTCCTATCTACAGTATTACAAAGAAACTCACAAAGATAACACCACTAGTGTGGATTAAATAGGAAAAATTAGGTAACAAAGGATGTGGGTAATAGGAAGGTAAAATGTGATAATTTGCATGGATGGCTAGGTCCTATCCATGGTCTTATAATGCAACTCACAAATGAGATCCCAAGGGGAGTGATCAGTAGACAAAAAAATATTTTTCAAGAGGAAAAATGAGAGAAATAGAGAATGAAAAATGGAGTTTAAAAATCAAGACTTAGGCATCTTATGAGAAGAGCTTAGGAAATAAGAGGCATACTAAGGATATGAGAAGACACTAAGTGACTAGTGACCATCAATGTATAAAGGAAACATGTTCATTATAGACATAAATATTTGTGGAAAAATAAGTGTGCTACTAAGATAAACCAATGAAGGTAAATTGGTACAAGAAAAGGAAAATGGACCTACCTTTCCATGACGTGTTCCCCATTCTTCAAGACCCATTACAAAATCATTGGTCTAATATGAATATTGGGTACTTGCATGAGAAATTAGGTAGCATTAAAATATTTTTTTATTCTCCTCTTCTAATCTAATAGCCTACCATACCCCAAAGGACCTCATCTCAATTGTGAGGCCAAATGTGGAGTTTTAGCTTTGACTAGAAGGAAATGTGATTTTAATCATGTCTTTTAGGGTGATTTAACTTTTAAGAATATTTTTTCATTTTATATCATTTCTTTTTGTAAAATGATCTAGATTTTAATTTTTTATGGATTTTTATTATTCTTCCTCCATATGGATTTGGAATTACCAATCATGAGAGATGTAGTGATACACATGAAAATGAGATTTATGCTAAGGCTAAAGGAAGATAAGTAACCAAAGATAAAGACTGACTAGGACACTTAGGCTTAAAAATGAACTATCATATGATCTAAAGTCTCAACCATGTATGTGCTTAGTTTTCAAAAAAGGAAGAAGGGAAAAAGGAGATCCACAGGTGGATCAGTAAAAGGAAAGTATAATGAGATGCATTGTTTACTAATTGATCACATGGTAAAAGGAGATAAGAACCAAAGGGAATAGGGTTTGTATAACCAAGTCAAAATGAAAATTATCTATGAAAAAATAGAGATAAGAAAAGAAATAATCATTAAAACACAAGAAGATTGTTTTGAGAATAAATCAATAAATAAATCTTAAGCAATGATAAAGAATGACAATCATATGCAGATATAAATGAAAATATAAGAAAGATATAGTACTAAATAGTAAAGAATTACCATATAAGAAAAATATGGATTTGAGATAGTGTTAAATGATATAACAAATATATAATAATAAAATTTGAGCACACATATATTCAAAATGCAAATGTAAAGGCACCATGCATGTGCTCATAGATAATGATGAATCTACCCACACACATTATCTAAGACATCAGATATATCTCTATGAAACTAGATATAAATAGCTGCTAATGTTTTGTCAATATTTATTAAAAATTGGGAAAATAATTCTCTTATAATCTCCTTAATTAAAAAAGTAAGAATGCTCGAAGGATCATGTTGAAGAAAATCAGGTAAGGGATGCTCAAAATAATTCATGGGATCAAGCTCTATGGGAGATGTAGAAAATACTAATGGATAAGGATCCACAGATAAACGACTCATGGGTGGAGAAGGATCCACAAGTGAGGGAAGGTCCATAGGTTAAGGAATCATAGTTGGAGGCATAAAAGGTGATGAAGGGACCATAGGTAGGGATAAAACCACTAGAGGTTGAGCCCTGGGAGAAGGAGGAGCCTTCTTGTAGAAATGACCTATGAGAGGAATGAAAGAAGGTTCAAGAATAGTTATAAAGTGATCCTTAAGATGTTAAAAGATGTGGCAATGATCTGTGTGATGGTGCCACATTAGTGCTACAAATGATATACCTCACCATACTTAGGTATATATTCAAGTAGAACCTTTGAGGGACGTATGGATTCATTTGAGGATAGAGAGGAAGGATGATAAGTGTCAATATACTATCATAACTTGTGACAATGGGTAGAAGAATGATTATATTTTTTGAGTGGTCTTAGGAGAAGCACTCATAGAAGGAGGTATAATAGGAGTGGAATAATTTGGAGAGGACTCATCAGCCCATTTGGTGGGAATAAGAGCCATCTTAGGTAAGGGAGACAAACCATCAACAAGGGAAGGTGGTGATGGAAGAAGAATGGAACTAGGCTCAATAAAAGGAGCAATGGGATGAGAATTAGGGGTAGGCTCGATAATAGTAGGAGTGAGAAGAGGCTCAACCATAGTGGGAGCAAGAAGGAGCTCTGATAAGGGCTCTACGAATGGAATATTAAGATCTACAAAAGGTCTAATAAGAGTCATACTAATCTCAGGAGTGAACTAACTATAGTTATCAAGGAATCTATAAAAATGGTAAGGTTCAATCATATCATGATCTATAAGCATACTCTTATAAGGATCCTAAACAATTAGAGGTGTTGTTTCCATCTCAACCCTATGATAAAGATGAAAAATGCTAAAATTAGGAACTATAAATGAAGTAAGATGGAAAGATACATGAAAAGACTCAAGTAAAAAAGAATGATAATAGAGAATCTCAGCATCACGAGCCTAAACAAGACCACCTAAGAGTGGATCATATAAGGAATAACTATCATCATAATCTGGGGTGTGAAGATCAATGACACAAGTAGGGATGACCTTGCCATCTAAAGAAGTGTGGTGAATAGAATGTTGAGTCTTGGTTAAGACTATAGGAATATCATTATAAGGAGCTTATGAAAATGAGGTTGCAAGGAATAGAAAAGCTATGAGATGAGATGAGGTGAGAGATGAAAAGTTTTAATCTTTAGTTTAATCTCATCAAGCTCATCATCATTGAAATATAAGAGGTTAGGAGGAATGTTCCTAATGAGTTAGGTATGCCCATTGTAACCTTGGGTTGAATTAATAGTAAAATTAAAATGCAATGACTCACAAAATGGAACACTAGGGAAAGGCTCAAGAGTAGGAATCTTGAAGATACCACGATCTTGGAATTGTTTGAAATTATAAGGGTTAGTGTCACCTTGAATTTTATAAATGGCTCCATTATGAGGGAGTTTAACACATTGGTAGGTAGAATATGAAACAACTCTCATATGATGAGTCTATGGCCTACCAAGAAAGATGTTATAAGAAAGGATAAAGTTAAAGATAATAACCTTCACATAAATGGTGATAGGTGGGATAGTAATGGGAAGGCATACACAACCTAGAGGAGGCATTTTACTTCTATCATATCCTTTATAGGTGTTGTGTGTAGACTCCAAATTGTATTTTGAATATCTAAGAGTCTTAATGAGGTCAAGAGAGGTAACATAGGTGCCAGAACCCTCATCAATCAATGCATTCTTAACTTAGATATCACCTATTTGAGCACTAATGGATAAGGGAGGATCTTATTCAAGAAGTAAAATCTCATCAAGAATAATAGAATCTATGGTAAATTTTAAGGAAAGATAAATGTCTATAGTTTCATCAACATTGATAGACATCTCTTCACATTATTGTAATATACTATCCTCAAATCTAGATAAAGATGCCTCCCATCTTGTTAAGGGAGGATGAGGGACATTCATCTTAAATAATAGTCGCATAATATGGGGTTTATGATGGGGAGAAGTCCTCATAATCTCAAGAAATGAAATTTGGGATGGGATATTAGTGTGTTTCACAATGGGATCCCACTCATCATAACCCATAATACGGTTTTTATATATAGGTGCATAATGATTAAAGAGATCCTCAAAAGGAGGAGCTGAAGTTCATTGGAACTTAGGTGATAAGAAGAAAAACAAGGTTAATAATATGGTTGCAAATAATGTTGAGATAATGAAGTAGTTGGTTTAAGTTGATTTTGAGAATTGGTAGAAGAATTGTTAGTAGAATCTTGATTATCATTAGTGTTAAAAGATGACATAAGAGTGGTATAAATATAAAAGGAAGTGTTATCCAAGGGAGAACCACAAATTAGATCATAAAAATTAATAATGTCATCTTTCCCCGACTCATTTAAATGAGTTAGAGAAGAATCCTAGATTACACAATATGTTTTAGGTGAAAGAGGAGTGTAGATAGGTTGGGAATCAATAAAAGTAACCACCCTTCATATATGATTCATGATAACTAAATTATCTTCAAATTTTAGTTCAAAAATAATTTAAACATTATTGGTGAAAGGGGTAACTTTGTCTTGATTATCTTGAATAGGTTGATGATTATGAAGAGGAGCTTTATAGATAGCTAAATGAGTGTTTGCTTGATTTAAGGCTTGAGTTTTATCATGTGATTTATAATATTTAAGAGTAATTTAATAAGCTTGTTTACACTTTTGAATGATATAATCATGATCAAAATTAGGACCAAGAATAAATTTCATAGCTAAATTACGAAGTTATCTACAGGTCTCATAAGAATGACCCCAACTAGCATGAAACCAACAAAACTTGTTAGGATCATACCAAGATTTCATAGGATAGGTAAGGTTAAGTTATCATGGAAGAGGCCTAGGTATAATATTAACCAATTTAGCTAAGGATAGAGGTTTATGAACATTAATGTTGTTTGGTAAAGGTAAGTGAGGATTGGTATATTGTTGAGAAAGAAGGACTCATTTTGATTAAGGGGTAGGAATGACAACTTGAACATTGTGAATGATATCATAAGAATTTGTAACATCATCATTGGTAACATTATAATTTTTATTTTTAAGTAAGAGACGAGGACCTGCAAAAGGTTAGGGTGGCTCAAATTGATGCATAAGGAAATATTGTCATTTAGCTTAGTTAATAGCCTCTTCCAATGTACATGAGAGAGTGTGGACTCGATGCTAAAGTTTAGGAAAAAGGGAATTGGTAAAGAGATGGAAAATATTGTCATAAACCATGTTATTTTCACATTTATTTGACAAAGCTTTCCACATTTTAAAAAAGGCTTGAAGTTTTGTTTTCAAGTTGTTTACAATTTATGAAGTGGGCCAAAGTGTTTTTAGGAAGATCACTAGATTAGAACTCTTGAACTGAAGCATTCACTAATTCTTCTAAACTAGTAATGGAATGAGTTCTAAGCTAGTTTAACCAGTCCAAGGCATCACCTATGAGGGTTTTGGCTAAGAGTCTGATAGCAGAAAAGGTGTTAAATTTGACCCAATCATTATAAATATTTCCAAATGTTTTAAGATAAAGGATGGGATCAATTGATCTGCTATAATAAATTATAGGTGTGATACCTCTAATGTCAATGTTATCAATTTGAGAAGTGAGAGGTTTATTTTGGAGATGTTTAATAGTTTTATTGACCAAAGGAGGTTTAAGAATGATATTATCTTTGGAATCTCAAAGAGGAGGAGGGGAAACATTCTGGTTATGTGTGCCCCAAGCTATTGTTTGAGGATGAGATTGAAGATGAAGAAGGTGGTTTTGCATTCTCATCATTTGATTTATGTTATGAGATTGAAAGGTATTTATTTGACTAAGTGTTTATAACAATAGTTGATGTGTTTGATTGTAATTATTATAAGCATTAGAGTTTGTATTAGTGGCTTGGGTACCACTATTGGTGTTGATAGGAGCTTGAGAGGAATTATGAGAATGTGAGGCACTAGTGGAAAATTTTTCTTTTGTAACAAAAAATGGAATAGTGAATGGTTTATAAGAAGAAGTGATATTATCATGATTACCTTGGGTAGCAAACAATGTACTCGTGGAAGGATTAATGATAGTGGATCTTATGAGAGACCCACTAGAGGTAGAGCCTATCATGTTAGTGGAATAATTTAGAGAAGAAGAGGCAATGGTATGAGAAAGGGTAATAATTTAAGGAAGAGGTTGGGAATCAAAGAAAGTGGTACCCCCAAATCTAGTTGAGAACATAGGATTAGGTGAATGAGGTTCTTTAACTTGACCATTAATCATAAGATTGTAAACGGTAGAAATAAGAAGAAATTTAGAGATAAAGAAGAACATTTTGGGGGTATACTCTAATTTGAGTTGGTCTTCTAATGAGAAAATAGGATTATGATATGAAGATGTATTAGGATGGGTCCCATAGTTCATTGTGTGAGTGGAAATATGAACATTACTAGCATTCAAGAGAGGATCCTTATTCTATCTATGGGAGACCCTATGAGAGTTGTTAAGATTCATCATGTCTGTTGACTACAACTCAGTATTGTCATCAAATGGAAAGTCCATGATGAAGGTCAAGAAAGAGAGATGAGAAAGCAAGGAAATAGGGAATGAAAAAAAATGTATAGGGTCAACTGGGTAAACCTAGCACAAAAATAGGGTCTATAAACTATATAGGGTTGACTAGGTTGATCTAGTACAGTGAACAGGGATTGGGAAAATATGAAATAGGTCTAAAAATTGTACAAGTTTGACTAGGTTGATCCACTATAGTGAATAAAGGCTAGAAAAGGTACAAGGTCAATTAGTTCTACCTAGTATAATAGAGAGGGAAATTTAGAAATGGATGATGGATTTGTGAATTGAAACAAGATTATTTTTTCAATCAATTTGAAAAGAAATGATAAAAAGGAAAAAAATAGTAAATTGGAATAATGTTGGCCAATCTAATTAAAGCACACCTAAAAGCATTTTATCACAATCAAATACTTTGATTCTTATTTGGTAAAATCATGATTTGTAGTCAAACTGAGAAAAATATTTGCACTTTGTGACTTTCCCAAGAAAATAGGATTTATATAGTATTGGATATGGATATGTTCAATTATGGCATTTAAAGGCCTATAATTTATAACCATTCTTTTCTTTACCCTCTTATGCTCAGAATGTTTGTTTACCATAAAGGCATAACAATAATAAGGAGAAGTAGATTTCATAATAAAGCCATTTTCTTGAAGTTCTACAATTTGTTTTTCCATATCCTGGTAGTCATGGGCTAGAATAGGGATATTTTTCTCTATTTTCATTATTTTTCCCTCTTGGATCTTAATTTCCATAATTGTCATATATTCTCCCAAAAAAATTGGGGATTATCAAAACAAATATTTTATTTAATTTTTAGTCCTATGACTTTTATATTATGAAGGACTTTAATATTAGGAGTCTAGCTCATTGAGCTGGGTAAATAATTTGTGGCATACACCAATCTAGGAATTCTTATTCTCTCATTATTTATATTGAATATAACACTTTTAGGAGTAGATCCATAGGTTGAATATCTATCAATAAATGCACCTCCTAATAGGATATTTATAGGCATTTTTTCATGGGCAAAGAAATCACAAGTGATTATTTTATCCTAGATTATAAATGGCTATTAATGTTTTTAGAGATTAGAAGTACAACTATTACCCTGGACATCTAGACTTTTATAAGACTATGATTCTATTAATCTTTTCCAATCTTTTGTCAAAGGAGGCTTAGCAAAAGAAAGAGATGTGCCAGTATCAACTTGAGCATCCACTACTCTTCCATTTAACTCCATAGTGATGAACTGATCAAATATTCCATTGAGTAATTATGTCAAATAAATTGGTTGAGGATCTTATAATGTAGGTACAATAATACATACTAGTTTATTCTTAGAGGGATCTAAAATGTAAATAGGAGTAGGTTGCTCTTCATCTTCTTCTTCTAGTTCTTTTTCTTGAGAAAATGTCCTACTACATTCCCTCTCATTCTAATAGGTGTAGAATTCATTAGGAATTTCTTCTTATTCATTTTGTTGATCAAATTTTGAAAATGGATCAAATTTATTAAAATTTATACAAAATACATCATCAAACCTTGGAGTACAAGACTTTGCACCAATGTTGGCTAATGCATATTTTTGTAATATTGAATAAAATTGAGCAAAGAGTAAACAATCAACTTGGAAAGTAAATAGATAACTAATTGGTCAACCTAAATGTTTAATTAGATTATTAAGATATAATTTTAAATGTGATGGGAATTGACTATAAGTAAGGAACTAGAATGGAAATCTAAGGATGGTTTTAGATAGGTTGGGATGAAAAGGATTGTAATGGTAATTATATAGGCTTGGTATTGGGGCCTTTCCCCTAACTTCACACACCACAATGGTAAGGGTTTTGGGTGCTTAGTAATAATATACCATTAACCACATTTTATACTTGAGCATAGTATCAAGTCAGCTTCCCCCTTAGTGATGAAATATAAGAAGGTTGGCCTTGGGTAGACATGTTAAAATACTTTTTTAAATTATGTTATTTGTCCATGTGTGCATAAAATAAAAAATAGTGAACTAAATGATTAATTGAAAACCACCTAATTATATTATGTGATCTATTATAAGCATGCAAAAAAAAAGGAAAAAGTGTGAACTAATTACTAGCATATAAGGTTAATTCCAACTTTAAAACAATGTATAATGTTGATATGGTAAATAATGTATGCACAAAATATAAAATAAGGTCGACAAGGTTGAACTTGTACTATGGAATCAAGGTCTAAATATGAACAAGGTCAATAGAGTCAACCTAGTTATCTAGATAACATATAGAATACAAAACTAGGTTAGCAGTGTCAATCATGTTAATTACGTAAGGGTAGTTTTGAAGACTACAAACTATGAAAGGAAAGACTATAAATAAAGATACAAAGAGATAAAAAGGAACCTTGGTGGATCAGAGATGCAAATAATGAAGATTGTTGTTTAAGAACCTTGGTATATGCTTTCAAATTATGCTAAATGGGTTGACTAAGTTGATTAATCCTTATAGAAACTTGCTACTGAGTGCCTAAAATGTATAGGGTCAATTGGGTTGACCTAGTATGCTAAAATAGATTCCTTAAAATGTATAGGGTCAACTAGTTTGACCTAGTAGGCTAGACTAGATATATGGAAATATAAAAAACTATATTGGGTCAATAGGTTCGATCTTGTATCATGTACCTAAAAACTTACATACATAAGTTAGATACTAGGTCAACAAAATCAATCCAATATGGAAGATATATGATAAAAATAATGATGAAATAATGAAAGAAATGAAATAAGATGAACAAATCTTATAAGGGTTAGTTCACATTAGGTTCACTAGAATGTATGCAATCAGAAATGCATCATGTCTATAATTCAATCTTGGCTCAAATAAGATAGAGAATACCTACACTTCTAATTGGGGACACATTTATTAAGTAGGGGGATGACCAATATGGGGATCCACTAGACTCGATCAGGGGATCACTTGTCACAATACACCATGTTAGGAAGGGTTGTAAATCCTACAATCTAACATAATCATACAACAACCCTAAAAGAGTCCTAGGTTTAATGTTAAATCTATTCTAATAAAAAAGAAATTAAATCTAATCTAGTGCACACCAAAGCTTGTGACACATAATGGGGGTTAGAAAAAAAACAAACTAAACTAAACATGTATATAAGACATATACTCACATCAATGTATATGAAATCATAATTCATGGATGAAATAAATACAACTACATTATCTATCTACTCTTAAAAAGGAGATATAAAGTTAGAAATACTTACCTTGAATATGAACCCACCAATCCTCAATCTCTCCCTTGGCCAAGGTGATTCACAAGAGATTATTGTGTTATGTAAGGATAATAAAGACAAATTATCTATAGGCTATATAACCTATCTATGCATCAAAGAGACTTATCCACAAGATAAGATCCATATCTCCAAAGAAAGTATGGAACCTTAAGCTTTATTCCTAAATAAGAATGGTTAATAATCATATGTTCATTCATACTTATTATTATGTACTTATCTTCTTAAAATCATTGTAAATGAACTTGCAAATCTTTCCCTAAATCCTCCCAGAAACATTAGCTATATAGGGTTAACCCAATCAACACTATATGTTTTCAGGGATAACTCACTAGGTCTGAGCTAGGTCAGGTGAAAGGCTAACAAACCCAAAACATGAAAAATACCCCTAAACTATATAGGGTTTACCCAGTTGACCTAGTATAATTGATTGTCCAAAATGGAATTAAGGCAAGAAAAGGAGGATAAATCATGTCAAATGACTAGAATGGGTAAGGTTGAGAATAATAAGCTTAGAGTAAATGTTTTTAAGAGATGACTGTATATATGGCAAGTGGAAAAAGGGATGATAATCTTATGAAGAACCAATGGTCTGCCTACCCATTTCTTGGTGCACCCCTTAAGCATGCACTTAAAGATATTGACACCTGATAAGCTCCTACAAGATACAAAGTGTCAGTAATCAATAAAAATTAAAAACATTATGTGTATACAATAGTGGCAAATTGAGTTTCATCCATAGATTTTTATGACCAAATAAGTATGTGAAAGAGGCTTGTGGGGTCCTTCCATGTGGTAGTATATGGTTTATTTTCATTCCCATGGTATATATTGGCCAAAAATAATTGTGATTGAATATGAGGACATGAGTGAGCATGAATTTGACACTTGGTGGGTTTTTATTATTTCACAAACTCATATCCCTTGGTCACTATGAACTTATTTTTCAAGCCATGAAGATTTGAGTTTGTATAAATCTAACACATGGTTTTAATTTGATACTTAGACCCCTTAAAATTTTGATATATTTCCAGTTGTAAAACTATGATTTATTTATGGTATTTTAAGCCTTTACTTGGTGATCATTTTTTGAAAGTTGGTGATTAGTGAATATATCCACTTGTGACTAAATCATATGGAATCAAATCTTCCCAAAATTATATGCACTTTGAAGGTCCCATCAATAAATTTCCAACAAAATTTTAATAGGGTAAAACATACATTGTATGCTAAAGTTATGGCTTGTTAAAGGTGGAAACAAATAGGGGAAAATAACACATTGTTGACATCATCAACTGAATGGACCTGTATGACCTAACATGTGGAATAATCATATCCTTCAATGTTGCATTCACAAATTTACACCAAGTGCTAGAAATTCTAAGTCAAGTTCCATGTAATACATGGTCTCATGACTAGGTTATAATGGATGGAATTTATCTCTTAAACAAATTTTTATTTTCATCCCCACCAAAGTGGGACAAAACATTATCCAAGACACCAAAAAATCCTCCTCATAATCCAATGCTGGGGATTTGGAGGGGGGCTCAACCTATTCTCTTTACTTGGCCTATTTTTAAGGCCCAACAACAAGATATGCCATATTTGGAAAACCAAAACCAAGACTTTGTATTTATCCCTTAATTATAAAATTTATTGCTGAAAAAAAGATATGAGGCATATTCCAAGGGGATTTAGATACCTAACCCTTTACAAAAGTGATAAGGCCTCAAACCATAGATCAATGGCTTTAGAAACACTATAAAAAGGCTAAATATTATAATTATCAGAACAAGAGAAGAAAGTTTTAAGCTTTAAATCCTTTGTAAAGGAAAACAAGAGGAGAAAGCAAAGTTTATATGTTTTATATTATAAGAGTATCACACTGAAGGCCAACATATCATTACATACACCTCTTAGAGACACTATATGAAAAAAGTATCCCCTTATTGGGATACAAAGTATGTTTGTATGTATATCTTGTTAGAGTAACAATTATATGGAAAGAGCCATTACACATACCTTTGAGAAACATTATAATTAACTTGTGTATACCTTGATTTGAGAGAGATAATTAAGAGATAGTCCAAAAGAGTTAGAGATAGAACTAGAACCAAACATTCTAAATGAAATTAGACATTTGTTTTTAGATTGTGAGCCCCTTATTGTGATAATTTGATGTAAGAAATGGTATTTTTGCATCATTTTAATCTATCAATTTAGAATTTTAGAGGAAATAGAGATGTATCCCAATTTTGGGTAAACACCATTATCAAATTGGTTTGTGGATTGTATATATTTTTTAGTAATTATTTTAAATTTTAATTTTTAAATACTAAATTTTAATCATTTAGGTCAATTCTCATGTAAATAAGGGAAATTGAAAATGTCATTAAAGTATTAGGAAAATAGATTTTTAGTGAGATTGTGTATAAAATACCATTTTTCAGATCGATTTTGGTATCAAATAAGTTTTCCAAAGGGCTTACTAACACATTTTACACTTTGTGTTAATGTATTCTATTTTTTTAATTTGTAGTTTGAAGTGAATGTGTATTAGTTACAAGAGTATGACCATGTGAAAATTTATAAAGGGAGAAAGGATTTAGGATCTTTAAAGCATAAACAAATAGATTCAAATGGAAAATTCTAAATTAAGCAAAATATTTTATCCTTTGGAGTATGAGATATGATATATTCAATATCAATGATGTTTCATGGAGAATTTCTCATGAGAATAATTCTGAAGTTACAACCTAAGTTGCAAGCCAAGGAAGATATTTTATCAAAGTTATATAATGATTAATTGGAGGATAAATATGACTCTACGATATAAATTAGACCATCTTCTACAACAATTGTAAAAACCATGACTAAGGTATGCACAATAATTAATTTATTAATTTATCATGTTCTCATTGTTCCCATCAAGATGTAAATTATTATTTTGGTGAATTCTAGAAGAATACTCATGGCATTGGCTCCAAATTACTAATAAAGGTGGGTTTGGATATAAAATGACTTGGCATCTATGGCCAAACAATGAGTAATTACATACAAGTTGAGGAAAGACCTTGTTATGTGGGTTTGGGATATGTAAGTGGAAAAAGGATAATTTGGAGAATGTTTCAAGATATATGAAGAAATATAAATTTAAATATAAGATCCCAATCCACTATCAATTTAAAGATAACCTATACAAGGAGAAAGCACATCGTCAATCCATGATGATGATAGTGAGTGTAAGTTAGAAGAAAGAAAGACACCACCTTTAAATCATGAGGAAACTATACAAAAAGAATGAAAAACATCTCGAAAGAGAGATAAACATCCCAAAAGAGGATTTAACACATCTTCCCCTCATCATACTTTCATAATGGACAACCCTAAAAGGTATGGAAAGGATAATTATTCTAATGTTTAATTCACTTATGAGAAGAATGGCTTGGTAACATTAAAAAATTGGTCTACATAACCATGTTATTTTTGTGGAATGAATAACCTTTATGTATCCATGTGTTGGAAGAGAAAGTTCCTAAAAATTATGTCCATGTCCTTTAAGAAGAAGTAGACTCATTTTAAAGACCACTCTCCAATAAAAGTGTGGAGAATGGAAAGAAGGGTTTATTATCCAATAAAATTAGTAATAAATATTGTTATCATTATAATATGAGTGGCCATTGGGTTGATAATTTTTATAATATTCATCCACAACTTCATCTAAATACTTATAAGGAGACATACAATAATGAAGTTGTAAGATAACATATAAGCAAGGAGGTTGTTAAAACCCCCACAAAATAAGATGTAGCACATGAAAGAGTTAGTCAAGAATTAATAATCCAAGAGGAATTCCATGAATAATACAACCTTTATAAGGAATATCCCATAAAAATGGAGAAACCCAAAAAATAACATCTTATAGACATTAAAAAAATATGCACTTACATTTTTTAATGACTAAATGCCTCAAGACCCCCCTAAATACCCCCTAAACCTTATCAACTCTCAATAAACCCCTCTTAACCCAATTAAATCACTATTTTCTTAGTCACATAATACTATTCAAAAATACTATTTGAAATTACTATTCAAAAGTACTATTCACTATCACTATTCATGATGACATGGCATGTGACATGTCAAGTGATGTGGAAGGTGATTTGGGAGGTGATATGGCAAGTGACATGGATTAGAAGTGATGTGGCTTGATCTGGGACATCATACCCCACCTAGGACCCTTTTAAAAGTGTTGGATGACCTCATTTAAGCATCACAAGGGCCCCCCTTAAAATATGGAAAATTTACCCTTAAGGGACCATTAGTCAACATGTCTTTTACATTAAATTAACCTCCAAAATAAGATACCTACCTATTTAAGACAAAGGGCACCCATTTTTGACTTCTTAACCCAAACGGGACACTCACCAACCCAAATGGGAATCCCCACCCACCTCATTTTGAATAATTCATTGACCACATATAAAATGGTGCCATACCTTTATTATTCCTATTTTGGCATGACTCTTCACAACATATGCTATAAATCCCCCCCCTCACTTTCCTTCACCTAGGGTTAAGTTTGAAAGTGTAAAATTAGTATTTTTTGTTATTAACATTTTGTTGAAAATTTTTAGAGGAGGTTATCCACTTGAGAAGGAAGTCATCCTCATCTTGGAGGAGAAAATATTCAAAACATTGAAGCTCTGCCAGAATCATTCCAAGATTTCATCAACAATATCATCAATAACATCATCATTGACAACCATCTCAAAGGTAACCTCATTTGTTTATTTCATTTCAACTTTCTATCTCCTTTGTCCTCTTCTCTCTTGATCTCCATACCTTTCACCTATTATTTTCCCCCTTTTTAACTTCATTTATTTCCTTGGCCATTTTTACCCACTTGACCCTTTTTACCTCTTTTCTATAATTCACCCACTTGACCCCTTTTGCCTCTTGGCCATATTTACCAACTCGACATTTATCCCTTTTCCCTACTATCTTCTTGATAATTTTGACCATCACCTTATTGATAATTTCAATCATTTATCAACCTTAACCAAACCATCTTTCCCTTTTGACTATTTTCTAAACCAAAACCATAACCTTGCCTCGACTAACTTTTTAGCGTTTACTTTATTTAGTCATTTTCTTAGTAAAGCATCCATCTTAATTGTATTTAATTTTAGATTTGTTATCATTTAATGAAATTATATTTTATTTGAGATCATTTCAATTTAATTATCCAAAGAATGTGGATTGGCAGCCGCCTAGGAAGCTTTCACTTCTATAACCTAGCTCACGCTAGGAAATTCACTTTGCTACTTGTCTAACAAATAAGTTTTATTAGTGTTTTCTTATTACAGGTTATTATTTCCTATCCAAAAAGGAGTCTCCACCATCATGTGGATCATGTGCTCATTTTATAGTAGGTTCTCATAACCATTACCCTTATTTATAGTTTCTTCTTTTCATAATTAGAAAAAAATCAAAAAATGGAGAGAAACATTTTGGCATGCCCTGTGAGACCTAATTCCCTTTCTTCCTTAATTATTTTCTCATTGAATGAAATCATTTCTTTTTGGGCTTAAAAATTAACCATTGGCATTCATTGATTACTTTATAGTTTTTTCTCATTTAGTAATTTAGGAGGCAAATTAATCTTATCATAGCATTCACATTTGTTATTACACACAAAACTGAACCACCAAAATAATTTAAACATCAAAACGATACTTGAGACAAGGACCGACTGAGATTTCATGACCTGGTGGAAAACTTACCCCCTCCTAGCTATCTCAATTAGATTTCACCACCAATGGGAGAACCAAATCAGTGTTCTAGTTGATTATAAACTCTAGACTTGGTATATATTAGCTAATTACAAACACTAGCTACGAGATCGTGAAGTGAGGGGAGCAAGCCCCAAACACCAAGCCACATACTAAATTTCAACATAGATCTTCCTTTTTAGCACCTAAACAACCTAAAACTATTTGTAGACTTCCACTTTATCACCCATTTTACAATCCAACCTCCCTTATCATACTCTTTAAGGCATAAGTGAAAAGTCATTTAAAAGTAATCCTATTGATAAAATGCACTTCTTAGTGTATGTATTGATTGCTTTGAAATTTTTGATTTTTCTCTTTGTTTGAGGTCTGAGCATCACAATAGCATTCCATATTTTTTCATATGGTTTCAACCAAAAACTAAGAGAGAAATCAAACAACCAACCACTACCTTCTTCTTCATATATGTATTATACCTCAGATGTTGATAAATTTCCTCATGCTTCACCTCACCATTTTCCTCCACCACATTCTCCTTCTAGAATCCTAATCATATCTAGAGGAGATCCAAACTTTAATTCCTTCTTCAACAATAATCTGGTGGATTTACAACATTACTTCACCATACACCACCTACTTCGATTCCTTCTTTTGATCTTTCTCTCTAAATGCCATCTCATGTTATGGTAGGTACCACTTCAACCCAACCATTGACCCAAGCCTCTTTCAACACCCCATCTACCCGACGTCAAACCAATATTCCATCCCCAAACTAAACACCTCATGTCACACCCCATGTGGGTTCAACCTTGCCATTTGTTACCTATACCCCATCCATTGGTGCATTATCTTCCATTTTGGCTTCTATCTTCCATTCAGTTGTAACCAATCCCTTAGCCATAATCCCACTTCAAAGCCTAGTTCTCTCCATACCTCAAAAACTTCCCCTAATCAACACTAGAGTAATTACCTAGCCTCAAATTTCCTAACTTCCTCCTACCTCAACCATACCAACCATATATTTTCTCAACAAGTACCTATGACAACTTACCAGTATGTCCCTCCCCCACTGGGTACATGCCTCCCTCCACCCAAGATTTCATACCAAGTAGTTATTATGTGCCACCATCTCAAACTCTTGGCACCACTTATCATTATGTGTCTTCTTCATCACCATTTGTTACCTATTCATACATTGCCATAACCTAACCCCAATAAAATGTACCTCTTAATTATACGGCTTCCCAACCTCAACCTAAACTAATCAAAATGTTAATGGAAAAAATGAATAGTTTGGATTCATCCATCTCCACCTCAACTAATCTTATGTCGTATGACCAAATTTTTAATGAGCCTATCTATCCATCTATGCCCATTCACACTTACCCTCATAAGTGGGAATTTCAAAAAAAAATTAAATTCTAAGGTAAAGAGGATCATCAACAACACCTAAGAGATTTTCATCATGCTTTTTACTTGATCAGTTATGACAATGCTCTCCTCCTTTAAACCTTTCCCATGTCATTATCTAGAGCCACCCTTGACTGGTATAGTGCCCTTCCCACTCATTCTATCTTTTATTTCTCTCAATTGGCATAAACCTTTTTAGAACACTTTTCAGTAAACATATCTAACAAGGTTTCCATTATCAACCTATACTCCATCAAATAATTTGAAGATGAATCCATTGTTTATTTTGTTGATAGATGGAGGGGCCTCATCAATCAACTTACCTTCCCATTACCCCAACACAAATTTATCGATTTATTCTCTTGGGGGTGTACCAAACATATTTCTCCAACTCTCCAAGTCCAAATGTTTAGGACCTTTGACGAAGCATTCACTATGGCCCAAAAATTAGAGAACCATGATATTGATGAAGGGAAGTTGAAGCCTTGAAATAAAAATTCTATATTCAAATCTACTGACTCATCTACCACCAAAACCATGAACCCAACCAATTCTAAAGCAAAATCATCAACACATTCTATTGTTCTCAAAATCGTACCTCCTCCAATTGTCAACCACACACCTCAAACCAATAATCCTTCTAGTCATCAAAACCATACCCAAAACAAGGCTCCTTGAAAACCATTTACCCTGATTAGGGAATATTATACATCAATATTGTAAAAGTTACTTAGAGCTAATATAATCTGAATTCCACCCATCAAGCCTCCTTAACAATTCGATACTTCTTACCCCTTCTTGGGTGGTAAAATGAGAATGATCATTGTGATTGTCATCAGGTTATTAGACATGATACCGATAGATGATATACCTTTAATATCATTGTCCAAGACCTAATTGATAAAGGGGAGCTTATGTTTGATAACCCAAATTCTCCTTCTAACCAATCTCTTGATATTTTCCAAGTACCATTCCCATAGCATCCACCCTCAATCAAACATCATGAAAACCAACCTGAATCCTCCAACTCAGATGAGGCACATGTAATTAATGTCATTAGTAAAGTGTCCATTGTTGAAAAGTTCATAACCTCTATCACCTAAATAGAGGAAACTAATCCACCATCATCTATTTCTCTAGGTGCCCAAATGGGGAAGTATCTACCCTTTCCACTTCTTTAGATGAAACCACAGTTCCATCCACCTCTCCTATGGTGTAAATACCCAAGGAGATAACCATCCCATTCCATTAACATTTCCCAATGAGTTTATTATAACTCTTTCTTAGGGATAACCCTATTACCCAATGACCATGTTTTTTGATGGCTCTAAATGTCAACATGGTGGGGGTGTAGGCATAATTCTCATACCCCTTTATGGTGAACCCCTTCCAATATCATTTAAACTCAACTTTGAATTTACTAATAGCATATCAGAGTATGAAGCTTTGGTCATCGATTTCTAAACTACTCTCACCTTAAAAATCAAAACCATTTCTATCTTTGGTGATTCTCAACTCATGATTAACCAAATCAATGTGTCCTATCAGTGTAAAATGACATTTTAAAAAAGTATAAGATCCTTTTTGATGAGATCCTAAAATATTTTAACCATTATCAAATCCAATTAATACCTCAATCTACAAACAAATTTGTAGACACAATGACCTCTCTTACACTTGAATACCCTCTCAACCTGTGGAATCCAAATTATTTGTCACCATCCACCATTTTATTAGGCCCTCATATATCAGTTTAGACCTTCTAACCATATGTAGTGTGGAGGAATATCTTTATGATTTTTTTTATGACCAAACCTTTAATTACCTTAAATTGGGCATCATTCCACTTGACCTCTCAAAGAATACCTGGAAGGCCTTTATACAACACACCTCTCATTATAGCATACTAGGTGGAATCCTATATGAACATGGCTTTGATGGTTTTCTCCGTTGTTGTTTACATAGTCATGATATTCCTCATGCCATCAAAGAAACCCATGATGGAGTTTGGGGGACAGTTTAGTGGCTTTTTTGTCACTAAAATAATACTACACCTGGGTTACTATTGGCCTACCCTCAAACAAGACTGATGTGACTATGTAAAGAAGTGTGTTAAATTCCAAAAAGATGATAACTTGCATCACACACCCACTCAAAACCTTAAAGTATCCATGGATTATTGGCCCTTCTCATAGTGGGGATTGGATCTGATTGGAGTAATCAATCCTCACTCTTTTTAGTGACACCAATATATCATCACCACTATAGAATATTTCACTAAATGGGTGGAGGCCATCCCCCTTATCTCCATTGAAGCTAAAAAATTATATATTCTATCAATTGTTACAATATCAATCATTTTGGGGTCCCTCACAAAATCATAATAGATAATGTTAAATCATTCAAAAAAATATTTCAATCCCTCTGTAATGCTTTTGGCATCAAAATCATCCATTCCTCACCTTACCATCTATAGGAAAATGGATAGGCAAAATCCTCGAACAAAACTCTCATCAAATTGCTGACCCAAGTTGTAAGTGCTTCAGGTTGGGATTGGAACATACACATCTTATTTATTTTATGGGCCTATTTCACTATTATTTGAACTAAAATAGGTGCTACACCTTTTTCCCTAGTCTTTCATGTAGAGTATTTTCTACCTCTTGAAGTCCATATTCCCTCTATTCATATTTCCTTACATGACATCATTTTTAAAGAGGATTATTGTCAAGAATACCTCACATGACTTAAATTACTTCCTGAACATTACCTTGCTTCCCTTAACCCTATTCACATCTATTGAGATCTTATTACCTATGCTTATAACAAAAACCTCAAACAATGGGAATTCAATATCAGAGATCTTATCCTAAAATAAAACCAACACATGACCAACATGAAGAAGAGTAAATGAGGCAAGTTTGATTTCAATTAGCTTGGACCCTACATCATCACCCATAAGTATGGATCAAGAGCTTATCCTTTTTCCTCTTTTGAAGGCAAACCAAAATTTGAGCCTCTTAATGCTTCACATCTGCATCTATTTTTCTATTAAAAAGGATCAAGCTCACATGTTTGTCTAGCTTAAGCTCATCCTTTGATTATGAGATTTTAACCTTCACCCACCTTCCTCCTCCCCTTTTGAGGACAATTAATTAAAACATAGAACCATGTGATTAACAATCAAAATTATGGCCTAATCATAAATATGGGTACCACATCTCTACCTATAGCATGGTTCTCATGGATACTTAACATCTCTAACAAGATGGAATCCCATGGTCATTATCTCTCAAAACTACACCCTTTCACATATCATTGACCTTCTTGTGTAATTTTTGTCCTCATAAAGGTAAACCTCTAAACCTAATTATATTGGTCCATGTCTAAACACATTTCATCTTGTAACAATTACTTGGGTTAATATCTTAAGCCTTGCAGACTGCTCCTTCGAAGGATAGTTGCCCAAAAAAAGTAAAAATTACCAGATGTAAGGTAGACTTCTCCCTTAAAGGATATCTATCAAGATCATTAAACAAAGGCAATAAGATTAGAACACTCCCTTGAAGGATGGCTAAGTTCACTATGTCAAAAGTAAAGAAATATCTTAAAAGCTTCCTACATTGATCAGCTTCCCATATATAGAAATACAGCAAAAGACCCACTATCACAACAAATTCTAAACCTGTAATCGACTCTCTAGCAACATAATAATCTATAAGCTACAATCAACTTCTACATGTAGACTTCTCGTATTGATCATTCTACATCTAGCATATGATATGGACTTGTCTATTACCATTATTAGGTCACCTCTAGAAGGGGGAAATTAATTCACATGTGGTAATCATAAATATCACCCATTACCCTTCACACCACCCATCACCCATCTTCCCTTTAGACTATTTATAAATCAAGGGATCTAGAGCTTACGTGACACCCTATGATCAAGAAACCTTTTTGTATCAACTAATGATCCCTCATGCATAGCATTTGAGGGGCTTATATTCATTAAGATGATCCCAATTATGGTTTATTTTTAGTCCTTGTCAAAAATAAAGCATTGTGCCCTATTCGTAATGTGCTTGGTCGGTGTTTTCCTCATGAATTTTACCATCTAGTGTTGTAAAAACAATAATCATTCTTTTTACATTTAATGAGATTATAACAACCATACCAACCATAACCATAACATTCATAAGTATCCACATAACCTTAATCATGATACCATTCAACTAGTGACATCCAACACATTTTTTAGATAATAAATTGTAAAATATTTTATTTAGGGTGTGAGGAACTGTGTGACATATCCATAGTCATTAGATTACACATTGCCTAAAGCATATGCATACATTATTTTCCTACCTAAGCATTAAACTAATTATTTGGTGACACTAGATTTGTGTTTATCCATCCTTCTACTTGATTACTCCCAGTAATTATGTTGACATACATACATTGACATACCTTATGAAGAAGGCATCATTTATTTAGGAAAATTTTCCTCATGAGCTAGATGGTAGCATTAGTATGGGATGAGGGGACGTCACTCCTATTCATTGTTACTATTTTTATTGATGATGAATGTGTTTTAAGATGATAGTATTAGTGCATGAAGGGATATACACCATAATTTTAAATGGAAAGATAAATGATGATTGTGTCAAGGTAGATGTACTCACATGAAGGACATGATCTGACCTAGTACTAGTCCTTATCATGATTCTTTAAATATAATACCTACCCATTCTTCCTCATTGACTTGGTTCTCTATTATACCAACTTAGAAGGTCACATGATGTCATTGATTCCCTTGAATAGTATTCCCACTAGAAATTGTCATCTCTACCTACCTTTTCATATGGACACATCACCCTTGATATGATTTGTCATCTCGATAAAGCCATTATGCACCATCATGATATCTTTTTGTTGCCCTTATCATCTGATTTACATCTGATGTCTTTCCTTGCTTTGTCATTTCATGAACCTTGTAGGCCTAGTGGTCATTTGAATCATTATCACCTTTGGCTTGGTTGATATAAATTGGATTTCAACCATGGGTTGCTATTGTAGACACCAAAATCGTGTCTACTCCCTTGGTCATCCTCCTCGTCCTCTCCCCCCTTGTTCCCCTTCATCCACTTCGACACTCCTAACCCATGTCTTATTAATTTGAAATAATTATCTTATTTTAAGTTAATAATTCTCTCTCCCTTGCCACCTCACCACCCTAGGATGCCCTTCTTTGGATTCCCTTCATCCACCCTATGACCCATTTATGACCCCCATTTCATTCTCCCACACCTATTTAGACCCTCTCGACCATTTTCCCATGGCCCTTTGACCCAGTGGCGTGCAAGAATGGGTAGAAGGCTAAAATTAGCCTCTATCCCCATTCTGCAGCTGCCGACATCAGTCATTATTCGGCTGACATTAATGGTTTTACCAACGTCGACAGCCTTCAAGACTGCATTCCACCTCCAGAACACGGATCTGCTCTTTCGACCTTCAATCCACCCAACCTCTAATCATCATCTCCTTCAATCTTTAGTCCTTGAACATCTGCCACTCTGCCAATCAATCTGCCAATCTTCAAACTAGACCTCTCACTCTCCCACTCACAGGGCTTCTGCACCAGCAACAACATCAGTCTTCTACAACAGCAATAGGTCCTCCACACAGGCTACATCAACAATAGGTACAGGTATCAACAACACTCCTTCAGCAAGCCACAGGTATGTATATTGTCTGTGTTCTCATTATGTTTTTAGTTATTGCTTTCAAGTAATATCACCCCCTAGACTGAAGTGTCAAGCAGACCAAACTTGAATCCTTATTTCTCTGTCTCCCTATTGCCTTTGTCTTCTGTTTGACCATACACTCTATCCATTGTCCCTGCAACTCTAACCAAACCTCTGCATAGACCATTAACCAAAACCAGACTCTCTCAAACCATCCAAATAGCATGAAAACCCATCTAGACCCCTTTTTAGACTCGTCCATAGACCAAAAACTCATCCAAACCTCATCCACAGACTATTGCCCTGACCGACGCCAGCCGTAGAGACCACTGCCTCAACCGACATTGGCAGACTAACCAACGTTGGCAGACCTTGACTAACTGACGCCAATAGGACCACCGACATTGACAACTATGACCAGGCCGACAACAACATTCAGGTAAGCATTTGCTTCCATTTCCTTTTCAGTCTTTAATCATTTCAATCTTTTATCAGACATTACTTTTATCAATCAGTGGGTTGACATCCCTCAAGATTTTGCTTGGCAACCCACCATCTCCTCATCTAACGCCTTCTTTGTCTTAGTCTCATTATTTTGTAGGTGTCATTCCTCCACAACCAAAGAGGAGTTCTCACGACGTCTGGATAACAGTGTGCCTGACTACATCCAGGTACATACAAGCCTTAGACCATTCTTCTTAGTTTCTTATTTCTCTCTTTGAATGTAGAAAGCGAAAATAGCATAGAAACATTCTGGCATGCCCAGTGGGACCTTATGGTCTTCCTTGGGTTCCTTTTCTTTCTGTTCATATAGGTGCATTAAGTTTCTCCCTTTTCACCTCTTTCTTCTCTTCTAAATGACATCATAAGTAGGATTAAAACGAACCTTTCTTTCTTTTCTTGCATTTCAAACTAGTCAAAAGTCATATTCTTCAACCCTTTCTCAACTTGTTTTCATTCAAACTCATATTTTGACTTGGGATTAAAACACATTGCATGACATTTCTGCTTGCTTGCATTTCTTAGTCCATACCTAGTAATTAATAACCGCATCATGAATTAATCGTAGTCCACTTTATGTTACACAACCGAACCACTTGCACCAAATCAAACATCAAACTCACCTGAGACAAGGCCTGACTGGGATTTCATCACCCAGTGGATACCTTACCTGTCCCAGCAATCCTACTTGGAATTCATCACCAAGGGGAAAGCCCACTCTATTCTCTGGCAAAGTCTAATCTCTAGGGAAAGTATATTTTGGCTAAGTTAGACTAGCTTATCACTGGGCTCATGAAGTGAGGGGAGCTTGCTCCTTAGCAATAGGCCATGTATGGAACCTAACCCAGACTCTTGAGCACCTAAACAAACCTAAAACCATCCAAATACTACCTCTTCTAGGACCCATTCTAACAGCCAACCTCCCAAACATCACTTTAAGGCATAAGCCACAGGATTCTAAGAGTTGATTCTTAGGATTTAGCGCTTAGGGTCTACCTATCTCCATCTCTATTTTTTTGTTCCTATCTGCTTGTTTGAGCTAGTGAGGATGTTCTTCTTCCTTTTTTCCAAAAACTCTCAAATCTTTTGGGTTTTTGGAAACCACAATCACTGGCATCAGTTTTATCACCGATGTCAGCCACCTTTACTCGTCGACATCAGTTATCTGACCAACGTCGGCCATCTGCATCACCGACATCAATTTTTCAACTGACGTCGGTCACTATCACAGTCCTTTTTTTTCAAAATAACAGCCTAAAACCCGACCCTCTTTTTGCCAAAACCACATTTTTATGTTTCTGAAACTGAAAAAGCACAGTTTCTGAAACCTAACCCCCTTCTTGCCTTGAATGGTTTTGACATGCAGTCAAACCAAGGCTCTTCTTGACCATGCTAGCCATCAATCACTTCTGCCTTCCCCATCCATAACCAATCCTATAATGGAGTTCCACTCAGAGACTGAAAGAACTCCTACTCGCCCGACCCTGACTCAGACCCCCATTTTCCTAGAAGGGGACCAAGATTTCAAAATGTTCTTGGACCTCAATGTCAAAGCCCTCCAAAACTATCTCGCAAGAAACCCAATGCGAGACCTTTCAGGTGAAGCAGTGATGACATTAACACTGCCTGCTACCCAGCCTTTTGCCTCAACCATTAACCTGACCATGGTCAATATGCAAAGTTTGGCCTCCCCATCTATTTTTAGACCAACCTCCATCGAGGTTTCATTACCCCTTCAACCACACACAATTTAACTGAGTTTTACATCATACCAAATCTTGATTGGCTCGACCCCTCACACTCTTGCACCCATAAATGCAGGAGTGTCTATCTCCTCTTTTGCCAATGCCACCACGCAACCACCTTTGGCAGTATCTAGTCAACTTATGCCTTCTACCTTCATGACCCAACCACACTTGGCCTCTACTTCTATCCCTACGACTAGTTACACATATGTTGCGCCCCTACAAGCGTAATCGACTACGTCATATGCCCCTCTCCATATCTTTCAAGCACCTTATAACTTAGGGGGTGCCCCATCTGCCAATCCATCAGTAGATCTCATCAAAATGCTGATGGAAAAAATGTCCAGTCTTGAGACCTCTATTTTTGGTTCATGCAATGCTCTCTCGTATGAGCAAATTTGCAATGAACCCATCCATCCTTCTGTCCCTATCCGACCATATCCCAACCAGTGGGAGCTTCCTAAATTTACTCACTTCCAGAGTAAGGAAGACCCACAACAACATCTATGGGCATTCAGACATGCCTGCTATCTTATAGCCCATGACAATGCGTTACTTCTACGCACGTTCCCCATATCGCTTTCTGGCCCCGCCCTTGACTGGTATACCTCTCTTACCAGACATTCTATCTTTTCATTCATTCAACTTGCCCAATTATTTCTCAACCATTTTTTTATCAACATCACCAAACAAGTCTCAATCACAAACCTCTACTCCATCAGGCAATTTGATGATGAAACAATAGTCAATTTTGTCGCCCGTTGGAGAGGCCTGATTAACCAGCTCTCCTTCTCCTTGCCTTAACCTAAGCTCATTGAGCTCTTTTCTCAAGCATGTGTCAGCCACATCTCTTCTACCTTATGGATTCAGACATTCTTCAATTTTGACGAAGCTTTCACCATGGCCCAAAAGCTTAAACTCTATGCCATTGAAGAGGATAAGGTCAAATTGCGTAATACTAATGCAAAAACCAATGGCCTTTATTCTTCCAGACCTTCTTCTTCTACCAACTCCAAGTCCAAAGGAGTGGCCAACACTGTGGTCATTAGATCACCATTCTCAACAACAACTAATCACTCTCAACCTTCTACATCTCAAAGCATCACCAAACAATTCCAACAATGGTACATCCAGCGTTCATACACTCCACTTAGAGAATCATATGCTTCCATTTTGGAAAAACTTGTCAAGCAGGGGGTCCTCAATCTCCCTCCAATCTGACCACCTCAATTCGACCCTTCAAAAGCCTTCCCTACATGGTATAGGGAGGCTGATTTCTGTCACTTTCATCGCATCCACAACCATGACATCGATAATTGTCGAACCTTCAAAAACATAGTCCAAGACATGATCGACAAGGGGGATCTTGTTTTGGATAGCCTAAATGCCCCAACCAACCAACACATCGACATCTTCAAACAACCATTCCCAAACCATCCTCTTAATCAAAACAATGTCCAGACCATGATCAATGACCCCCAAGACCATAACATTCACACGATCAACATGGTATTGCCTCTTGTCCTTGACCAACCTCCTTCACAAGTAGAAGACCCTTCTTCCTCCACTTCTCTTCCATAGGATGAAGAATCCTCTTCTCCTATTAGTCCTCCATCGACCACTCTTACACTGGAGGATGCCTTGACCACACCTATGCCATTAGCCACACCTTCGTCTTTCCTCCTACCAATGGAGGACCCTACCTTGCCTACTCCTCAAGCACAAGTAGAAGACACCATCATCCATGCCCTCTGCCCTCCTGAGGAGTCACACTCTCCTATTTCTTCTCCACTAAGAGAAGACCCAGTCTCTCCACCCATTTCGATCGAGGAAGACCCCATCACAATTTCTTCTTGCCTTTTGCCAGAGATTGCTACATCTCACTCACCTCCGTCCACATCTGAACCCAAACTCGTATCTAAATTCACCTCGCATAATGGTGGCCCTCAACCCAAACCAAAGAAGGCCACTAAACCACACCGGAGGACTCCTCCCCCACCTTCGTCATTACCTTCAATCTTGGGCCTACATTCATCCACTCTAATAGGGGTGCTTCCTACTCCCATATCTCATAGAGGCAAGTCACCTCCATTACTCTCTCAACCCATCAGACATATATCTCCTCCAATCCATCAACCAATGCCTCCTAAACCAAAGTCATCAACCCCCACTACAACAAAACATATAGACCCATTAGCAAGTTCTTATGCCATACTGTTATGACAATTATTGCAGTTGTCTCGCATCAATATCCCACCTCTTAAACCATATCAATATCTCAGACCAAAACCACCCTAGTTCAACGACACTCAAATTTGTCATTCACCAATGTCTGGGGAATGACACCTTTCTTTGTGACCACATTATCAACAAGCCTTCAACACTGCCCCACTCATCGACTCTCAGATCAAGACCATCTTGGTTCGACAACTCTAAATTTTGCCACTATCACCACACTCTAGGACATGACACTGAGCGTTGTTGTACTCTTAAAGCTATCACTCGTCAACATCAGAGAAAGGATACCCTTCTCATCAAGGATCCTCTTGACCACCCCTTTGACAAATCATCAACACCGACCCATGCTTCTCATACCTCGTCACTTAAATCAAGATCTCCACACCAGACTATGGTCCCTTTGCCACCTTTAACCCCCTTATTCAACATCAACACAGTCAATCTGACCACTAAGCCTTATCCAACCTTGACCAATCTGTCAAACATTCTCCCTACCCGCTAGGGGAATTCAATGCTCATCCAAGCCTCAACCAACCTTTTAACCCAGTCTCGACCAAATATCAATCACTCTTTTAATCCCAAAACTCAACTACATATTCAATCCAGCCTCGACCAGTCTCAACCGAATCAATCAACCAACCTTTTCACCCAATCAATCAACCAAGCTTCAACCAGTCTTGACCAAATCTGACCAATCATCGACCTAATACTAATTTTGACCCAACCATCGATCAAATATCAACAAACATCAACCAGACATCGACCAATCATCAATCTAGACCTCAACCAAATCTCAACCAAGACATTCACTTAGACATTGACCATGACCAGACATTGACCATGACATTAACCAGACCATTGACTAGACCATCGACCAGGCACTAACCAATCATCAATCATGACCTCAACCAATCATTCAACCTATCATCGACCAAATATCCATCGACTCGACCCTCAACCAAATCTTTCAATTTATCTCGACCAATCAACAACCAAACATTCAACCAATCATCCACCAAACAATTCAACAATATATCAACCAATTTCACATCCAACATCAATCGACACGTGACCAATTTGGAAAGAGGCAAATGGGGCGAATCCGCTCCTAATCGACTCGGACCTTATCATAACACACAAGCATGGGCTAGGGACTTATCAAAACTTGAGCCCTTAAATGCCTTGCATTTATGACCATTCTGCTGTTAGTCAAGTACTCAATCACTTGACATTTTACTTGAGCTCATCCCTTGAGAAACCCTCTGTCATTGTCATTCCTATTCCTTTCAACCCTGATTCCCAACATTCGTCAACCCTTTTTGTCAAGCAGTAATGCTTTGTCCTAATAAAAGGGAACCCTTAAACCTCTAGAGGCCCGTCCATGGCTAAACTTCAGTCAACAACACATATCAAAAATGGAATACCTATCATATCAAAGGTCATAAAATCTAAATGTAGAGTTCTCCCTCAAAGGATAGCTACATAGTTGTTGCATTACTAGACTGCTCCCTTGAAGGACAGCTAGGCCAAAGTCATATCAAAAGCATTTAAAGCAAAAGTATAGACCACTCCCTTGAAGGATGGCTATGACTAAATCTTTCTACAGACAACACTTTTTTCTGAAGCTTCCTGCATCGATCAGCTTCACATATATGACCACCAAGCAAAACAACATCCCTATGCAGACTTCCCGCATCGATCAGTCCACCACCAAAAAAAAAAAAAGACTGACAAATTCTTAAGTCATGGACATGCCTATAGTCATTCTCAAGTCACCTATAAAAGGGGCAAGGTTATTCCTGCCACAAAAGGGGTTACCCCATCCTCTCATATCACATATTCAACCTATCACCCCAGCATACTCAAGGTAATTCGAGCTCACTTAACATCAAGTGATTCGACTACTTCTCTAACATCAACCATTGGTCAACAACGTAATGCATAAACGAGGCTTTTTTTCTAACAACCCCTATCTATGCTCTCATTTTGGTCCTTGTCAATGAAAGAGCAATTTGCCTTTCACTTATCTTTCACACTTTGGTCACATTCAACCAAACCTTTTTCTACCCAACATTTTCAGACCAACAACATGACATCATGACATCGCACATTGTCCTAGTCCATTTCACATAGTTTCTATGGACACCAATACACATGGAAACTATCGACCAGACACAATTTATGTTAAGCATAAACCAATACTTGCTGAAGCATAAATAGACCCAATTCATTTTTAGCATACATCCATCACGAATATGGAAAATTGCTAGGGATGAAAGACCCCTCAACCAATGTTACAGAATACACCATTTGGAAAAGGCTGTAATATCTTTTTCTCCTCATCATTTTAACACATGACCAAACCAACCTATTGAGCTCTTTATCAACTAATTCGAACTACATTGGTCTGAGGGCCTATGACCAGGGCTATGTAGGCAGCACTCAGTTGACATGACATTTTCTGGGGTTAGCTCAACCATCCCCATTTGTTTGTCTCTCAGATGGACAAACCCCTTTTTTCCTTCATCACTCAACCTTGACCTTGACCAAGACCAGTCTATCGACCACTTTGACCACCTGTCTACCACTCGGACCCTTCGTCTGAACTACATTGGTTTGAGGCCCTAAGACTGAGGCTATGTAGGCATCACTCAGATGACATGATGTCTTCTGGGGGTAGCTCAACCACCTCCATTTTTTCATCTCTCTGATGGACAAACCTTCTTTTTTTTACCATGACCTTGACCTCGACCAAGACCATCAACCACTTTGACCCTTCCTCCCTTTTAGGGAGAACTACATTGGCCTGAGGCCCTTTACACAAGGGCTATGTAGGTAGCACTCAGTCTTCTGAGGTTAGCTTAGCCACATTCTTTTGTCCATCCATTCACCTCAGCCATGACCTTGGAGATCATGACCATCTCCTCTGACCATGACCACTTCCAAGACAACTTTGCCTTGGTTGTTTTTGCATGTATGCTACCTCACGACTAGTTAGCAAAATTGTGTGTAGACTATTTATGACTCTCACAAGTATAGGATCACAAGCCAGTTGATCTGCACTACTTGTGACATTTTCATGTTTCTAGGAGCACTTCCTGAGCCCAGGATACCTGGAACACGATGACCATTGGAGCTTCAGCTTAGATTGAATAACCCGATTAGCTACGACCAAATGTTGGGGCCCAGTTATTTCAATTTTAACACTCCTCGACCCTCGACCTGTGACAATTTGACCTAACCATCTCATGAAGTGGGATAATCCCAATCATGCCTTTGCAGTGTTCACACTCCATCTTCACCATCTTCTTCCACTCTTTGTCAAATCAACACCAGATTCTAGGTTTCCTTCCCTCAACTCCTGCTTTGAGGGGGAATACCTCATCCATAATTGGGGCCACCAACCCCTCCTATTTTTGTCTTATAATTCACTTGAACAACCAACAAGACGAAATCAACCTTGTCCTACACCTGGGGCAATCAACTCCTATTTTTGTCTTACGGTTCATCCAGAACAACCAACAAGACAAAAAGGGGCAAATGTAGACACCAAAATCATGTCTACTCCCTTGGTCATCCTCCTCATCCTCTCCCCCCTTGGTCCCCTTCATCTACTTCGACACTCCTAGCCCATGTCTTATTAATTTGAAATAATTATCTTATTTTAAGTTAATAATTCTCTCTCCCTTGCCACCTCACCACCCTAGGATGCCCTTCTTTGGATTCCCTTCATCCACCCTATGACCCATTTATGACCCTGATTTCATTCTCCCATGCCTATTTAGACCATCTCGACCATTTTCCCATGGCCCTTTGACCTAGTGGCATGCAAGAATGGGCAGAGGGCTAAAATTATCCTCTATCCCCATTCTGTAGCCGCTGACGTCGGTCATTATTCGGTTGACATCGATGGTTCTTCTGGCATCGACAGCCTTCAAGACTGCATTCCACCTTCAGAACGTGGATCCGTTCTTTTAACCTTCAATCCACCCAACCTCTGATCATCATCTCCTTCAATCTTTAGTCTTCGAACATCCACCACTCTGCCAATCAATCTACCAATCTTTAAACTAGACCTCTCATTCTCCCTCTCATAGGGCTTCTACACTAGCAACAGCATCAGTCTCCTACACCAGCAATAGGTCCTCCACATAGGCTACATCAACAATAGGTATAGGTATCAGCAGCACTCCTTTAGCAGGCCACATGTATGTATATTGTCTATGTTTTCATTATGTTTTTAGTTATTTATTTCAAGTAATATCACCCCCCAGACTGGAGTGTCAACCAGACCAGACCTGAATCCTTATTTCTCTATCTCCCTATTGCCTCTATCTTCTATCTAACCATACACTCTGTCCATTGTCCCTGTAACTCTGCCCAAACCTCTGCACAAACCATTAACCAAAACTAGACTCTCTCAGACTATCCAAATAGCATGAAAACCCGTCTAGACCCCTTTTCAGACCCGTCCACAGACCAAAAACTTGTCCAGACCTTGTCCACAGACTACTGCCCCGACCGACACTGGCTGCAGAGACCACTGCCCCAACTGAAGTCGATAGACTAACCGACGTCGACAGACCTTAACTAACCGATGCCGGTAGGACCACTGACGTCGGCAACTGTGACCAGGCCGATAGCAACATTCAGGTAAGCATTTGCTTCCATTTCCTTTTTAGTCTTTAATCATTTCAGTCTTTTATCATTCTATCTTTTATCAAACATTACTTTTATCAATCAGTGGGTTGACATCCCTCAAGCTTTTGCTTCTGGGATCAAGCTTTTGCTTAGCAACCCACCATCTCCTCATCTAACACCTTCTTTGTCTTAGTCTCTTTCTTTTACAGGTGTCATTCCTCCACAACCAAAGAGGAGTTCTCACGATGTCTGGATAATGGTGCGCATGACTACATCCAGGTACATACAAGCATTAGACCATTCTTCTTAGTTTCTTATTTCTCTCTTTGAATGTAGAAAGCGAAAATAGCATAGAAATAGCTATAATGATCACACCTTCAAAACTGCCACTGTTGCTAGTGGTGGTAACTCCATAATCCATGTCATTGTACAAACTCTTCCATTAGAGGTAGGTATCATGAATTCACACTAATACATTGACCTTCTTGTCCCCTCTACCCTCCCCTTACTACCAACCCATTACCATATGCTCAAAATGTTAGACCCCAACCATTGGTAGTACCTGCTCCAACATGGTAGTCTTTTCTCTTGTGTTAGCTAAATGTTCATCCATAGCAAGGGAACCACCATCTTCTCTCAGCCATGTAGCTTTTTATTGGTTAAGCCTAAAATATTAGAAGAAATAAGTCATTAGTTCCATGGATCTAGGATAGAGGATGTAGATATGCCACCATTTGTCTAGCCTACCCATGCAGATCTTGAGTCATGAAAGATCCATATTTTGTCACTAACCATGCTTCTAACTTCCTTACTTGTAGAATCTACTTGATTATCAAAAAAAATCTTTGCATGTCATCACTTTGCTACTACCCTTAAAACTCATCTCATAGTGGTGATGAACCTTGTCCAAATCAAATCTATAGATCCAAATAGACCCCTACCTCCTAAAACTCAGCTCGTAGTAGTCGACACTATCTCTAAAATCTTACCCTCACATAATTTTAGAAGGTGTAACCTCCTATAAAAGGCACCTCTTCTTTGGATTATCTCTATTGAAGATCATTTTTGGTACTTAGCATTGTGTTCCCTTCTAATTTATCCTACCTTTCCCATATGTATCTTAATCCTACTAAATATGGGATCATTATGGTAACTATTTACTGATCCACACTATTAACTTTCACCGATACCTTCACCAAAACCCAAAACTATTATTTTACAAAACCTTTTCCCTCAACCCAAACCAACCCATGTGGTTCATCAAATTAGGGTAGCGAATTTGAACACAACTCAACCAAACCTTGTTGAAATACATTATCAATTCCCATGGAATATGTAGGCACTAGTTTACTTATAAGGGTAGATCAGCCACTAAAAACTAATTCCCATCTCATTTTTCTTCTCATTCATTTCCATCGCTAATAGTGCCCTCTTGTTTAGGGCATCCAACATCAAGGAAGATTTGAATTCTTTCTTCAACATACATATTTTTTAACACCATCTAATACTTCCTCTTAAATGTTTCCCCCATTGTAAGGAGAACTACATTGGCCTGAGGTCTTTTTGGACTATGCCAGTAGTGCTTAGTTACTGAGGTCAGCTCAACTGCATCCTTTATTTTGTTTTACATTCTCTTCCTCCACTTCTCTACCTATACCCTCACCACCTCCCTCCCTTTATATTATCAATCTCTTTTAACCACTTTTTCATCTTGTTAGTCTATTTTAACCCAAGGGTTGATAGCCTTTCTCATTGGCCCCTCTTATCTCCCATATAACCACCACCTACTCTACCTTGCTAGCCTCCCCATTACCTTTCCTTGTGCATACTTCACAGCTCACTCCCTCACCCACTTCTCATGTTTTGGGTCTCTCTTTCCACTTATTACTAACCTTATCCTTTATCCCCTTCAACTTATTTCACCATCCTCATCATCTCCCCTCACCCTTGGCTAGTTGTCATACCCTCTTTATCACCCTCTTTTCCTCACCAATTCCCCATCATACTATGCATCTTGAAAGATTTATGTTTCTTTTGTAACTTTACTTTTTCTTTATGTGTACCACCACTCTCTACCATTTCACCATTTTTCCTACCATACCCATTTTCCATTCTTCTTGTTTGATTTTTTTCCATCCTTTCATCCTTTTTGTCTTATTTTTTTCTCCACAACTAGTTTTTCCTTGGGTATTTATCCTTTGAGAAGCCTTCCATAATTTCCTCTTTTCTTCTTCTCAATTATTGCCTTTTACCTTTTGCATTCCCATTTTCCTCTTTCCATCTTGGTACTCACTTGTATTTTCCATTTATGTGAGTATCTTTACTTTATATCCCTGCTTCAATTCTTCCTTTTTCTTCTTATCATCTCTGGTCTTCATCATTTATCTTCATCTCATTTCCTTTCATTGTTTTACACCATCTTCTCTCTTTTCTCCATTTCCTTTCATTTTTATCATCTTGAGGACAATCCTTGTTCTTCCTAACCTTATTTTTTCTCTTATATGACCATGCTTTGCTCCTTCCATCCTTCCCCACATTCATCTTTATCTATAACCTTGTTATTTTCTCTACCTATTTCTTCATCCATATCTTGCTCTTCCTTCACCTCATCCCTTGTCAAAACTCCTTTATTCTCTCCCATTGGTACTCCACCTTCTCACCCATTAGAGTGCAATCACTAGTTGAACTACTTCTATGTGCATCTCCTTGTCTACTTCCTTGTGTCCTCCATGCCCTTGACTTAATGCATGAAATCTAGTTAGGTTCATAACTTTGCATTCATCCCTTTTTTATTTTAATGAGTTTGTGTGCTGCACTCAAACCCTCTTTATTGTACCTCTTCAGCTACTACATTCACCCTACCTATTACCTTTCTCCCTTTTAAACCCTCTATCCATTTTGAGCATGCTATAGACTCAAAAGTCTTCCACTCAATTTTGGTTTATTGTGAGATATATACCAATCTTATGGCTTTATGACACAATTAGCCAAGACCATGGGCTCATATGACCAACCAACAAGATTGAGCATTGCTAAGCCATTGGAAGGAAGATTCCTTCACCACTCCTCTAGTATTTCTTATTTTAAACCCCTTTTACTCTAACCTTCAAAGATATTAGAATAAAAACTAAAACCACCTTCAAATGGAAGATTTGGGATACCCACATGGGGATGATAGCTATACCCTCTCACATGCCCTAAACTTCCAACCAATAATTTCCCTTGACTGTTTCTTCTTGGACTACATCTTATGCCTTGAAATATCCCTACTCTTTAATCATAATCCAAAACCTACTCCCTCATTTAACTAATATTATTATTATTCACCTCATTCAATATTCTAAAACCCCTCAACATCTTTCTCTAAATTACCACAAAACTAAATGCTTACTTATTTTGGAGCCCCACTAACTCAAGGGTCAACGGTTTGAATATTTACCAATTCTCACTTACCTAATCTACTACTTTACTTCCTCAAATTTTTGAATCATACCCTTCCATAGCCTATTAATGACATTGTTGTGAAGTTTGCACAATATCAACTTATTTGGATGGTGATAAAATAAACCATTGGATCACCATGGAAATTCAAGTAGTGCCAGATTTTATAAGGACTAGTAAAACATATTTCTCCTTTTTTTAAATGGTGACTAAAATTTAATGCTTGAACCTACTTATCCATGTTTTTAAATTCCTTTTTCATAGTTGACATAATCATCTAATTGAATCCTAGGTAAAATCATCCACCATTTCTACCACACCAATTAGAAAACTATTTGATACCCATATTTTCCACCCTTTTAGAACTTCCCTTTCTCCAACATCCTTCAACTGGACCTAACTACATGATATCAAATTGGGGCAACCAAGTTAACCAACACTCTTCACCTCAAAAGAACTACATTTGGCCTAATGTTATTTTTGGATTCTTATTCATGGAACTATATAGGCAACATCCACTTACCATATGCATCTAGAGTCGTCTCATCCATCCCCTTCCAACCCATACCTAATCCACCCACATTTTTACCATGTCCACCTTGATGTTGGTTACTTCTAACCCAAAACCTTGGCATGTTTTGCAAAAACATTTGACCATAACAACCAACCTTACCATGTTGAAATTTTCAATATTTACACCACCTCATGCATGACCTAATAAATTATGTTATTTTATAGGAGCAATACCTACTTTGGATACTTATAGACAACGTCGAACCTATCTAGATGACTTGATAAGCCTAACTCGACCAACTATGACCAACATTGTGGACTGGTTATCCCTATCATGTGTCCTTCTAGGATTGACCTTATTTATACCAACATGGTAGCTTTAATCTCTACACAATCTTTACTATTATGCTTAGATGCATTTTATGAACCCTTTGACATTTCGCATGCCCAACTACCTTGTGGCACCACTTAGTGCCTCCCCAAGAATTGCTTGTCAAAACTACACCTAATTTAGCTTTCCCTTATCAACTCTTAGATTTAGGGTGAATACCTTCTCCCATACTCAAAACACCCTAACCTTCAACCAAGTGATTCATTTTTGTTTTGTAATTTGTTAATTCAAAGTGGAATAACAAAAAGGGGCAAAATGTAGAAACTAGAAAACTATGCACTTGTAGTTTTCAATGACTAGATGCCTTGGGACCCCGCTAAAGACCCCCTAAAACTTATTAACCCTTAACAAACCCCTCTTAACGAAAAATAAATCACTAATTTCTTAGTCACATAATACTATTTAAAAATACTATTCACTAGCACTATTCATGATGACATGGCATGTGACATTGAAAGTTACATGTAATGTGACATGTCAAGTGACATGGAAGGTGATTTGGGAGGTGATATTTCAACTCACATGGATTATAAGTGATGTGTCTTGATGTGGGACATCATACCCCATATGGGCCCCTTCTCAAAGTGCTTGATGACCTCATTTAAGCATCACAAGACCCCCCTTGAAATATGGAAAATTTACCCTCAAGGGAACATTAGTCAAAATGTATTTTACATGAAATTAACCTAAAAAATAAGATACGTACCTCTTTAAGACAAAGAGCACCCATTTTGAACTTCTTAACCCAAATGGGAATCCCTAACCACCTCATTTTGACTAATTCATCCACCACATAGAAAATGGCACCATACTTCTATTATTCCTCTTTTGGAATGACTCTTCACAACATATGTTATAAATCTCCCCCGCCTTTCCTTCACCCAAGGTTAAGTTGGAAAGTGGAAAATTAGTATTTTTTGTTATTAACATTTTGTTTTAGGTTTTTGGGGGAGGTTATCCACTTGGAAAGGAGGTCATCCTCATCTTAGAGGAGAAAAATATTCAAAACATCAAAAATCTACTAGAATCACTCTAGGATTTCATCAATAATATCATCAACAACACCATCATCAACAACCATCTCAAAGGTATCCTTGTTTGTTTATTTCATTTCAAATTATTATCTCCTTTGGAATATTCTCTCTTGACCTCCATACCTTTCACTTTTCACCTCTTATTTTCCCCCTTTTTCACTTCATTTATTTCCTTGGCCATATTTACCCACTTGACCCTTTTCACCTCTTTTCCATAATTCACCCACTTGACCCCTTTTGCCTCTTGGCCATATTTACCAACTTGACCTTTTATCCCTTTTACCCTTTTCCTTTCTATCTTATTGATAATTTCAATCATTTATCAACCTCAACCAAACCATATTTCCCTTTTGATTATTTGCCAAATGAAAACCATAACCTTGCCTTGACTAGCCTTTTAGAGTTCACTTTATTTAGTCATTTTCTTAGCAAAGCATCCATATTAATTTATTTAATTTCAGATTTTCTGTCATTTAATGTAATTATATTTAGTTTATAATTTTAATTTAATTATCCAAATAAGGTGGATTGACAGCCTCCTGGGAAGCTTTCACATCTAAGACCTAGCTCACGCTAGGCAATCCACTTTGCTACTTGTCTAATAAACAACTTTTATTAGTGTTTCCTTATTGAATGTTATTCCTTCCTATCCAAAGAGGAATATACACCATCATCTAGATCATGTGCACATTTTAAACCAATTTTTCATAACCATTACCCTTATTGACAGTTTATTCTTTTCATACTTAGAGAAAAGTAGAAAATAGAGAGAAACACATCTACCATATTGGATCGATAAGAAATTATATGGTTTCATGAATAGAATATTTCCATAGATATGTTTAGTTTAACGTGTTTATGTAGCACCTTCAACTAAATTTTGGGTTTTCATTATTGAATAATCATGAAGGAAACTAAACCCATGTTTATGATCAAGTGTGGAGGTAGATCACTCATTGAGAGTGAATATGGAGCATCCATCCAAATTGAGATACACATTATGAACATCCCATTATAAGAGGTTGTATCATTTTATATTTTTTATTCTCATGTTCAAATTTACATTCATGTTAGAATGTTTTTCTTACCACTTATTGTATAATTTTTTAAGATGGGTTAAGAGCCACTCCATTGAGAGATAAATCCAAAACAGGTTTCTCCAAGTTAGTTTTTGGGGTATGATAGTAGTTGAGTAACATGTTTATGGGTATCTTATAGTATTCACATGATCCAAAGTGTTTTTACAAGAGGAAGACAAAGTGTCTTGAAATCAATATAATAAGTGCTTCTTTGGTGAGTAGCAATCAATAAGAACACTATTATTTTTTGGATGAATGTTGGCCTATATTGTCTTCCATTGAAACATGATCTTTCAAGGCATGTGTAATTTTTTATATGCACATTTTATAAGACCCAATATTTGGAAATGTTTGTAAATGTATTTATGTTTATAATCCTTGTATTTTTCGTTAAATTATAAAACCCTACAAATGGAAAATTGTATAAGTGGTGACCTATTATAAGACCACTTGATTATTATGCAATGTAATTTTTTTCCCTTGATAATAATGTTGAGAAACAAGGAGAATGTAAAAAAAAAACATCTCTTAATTTGAGAGCTTCACCTTAGCCTAAAATTAATACATTGAAGTGGCTAATATAATCTAACATGAAGAAGACCAAGATAACAAGATTTCAAGAAGGTCATTTGGTAGATATAAAATGGAGTCATGAACTCTATGAACCTATTTTTATAATTTTTAGTTTGGATATTCACCCTCCAAGAGATAAAAATAAATAGAGCCTCTTATGATCATGAATCAAGGTGGGAATAGTTAATTTTATTGAATTTTTCCTAAATTACTTGATGAGTTTCAAGAAGTAATTTTTGATAGAAGAGAGAGGAATGAATCATAATTTTGGTGGTCAATAATATTTTTAGTGGGGAGGATTGATAAAGGAGTATATCCAATAGAGACTAAATCAAATCATCTCAAATATTCCCAAATTCATATGCATATCTAAGAACTTATTGAGAAATTTTCAACACAATTTGAATAGGGTCAAACAAACACCATATGCAATATTTATGACCTATTGAATATGGTAAAAAATAGGGGATAAGATAAGGGTAAGTGAAAAAATTTAGGGGATAAAAATTGGCCTACCCATGGACATGATTTTCCTAAAATTTTAGAAATCTTAACTTTTGTAAATAATTTGAGATATCTACACTCCAAATTTGATGATGGTGTAAGAACATGAAATGTATAATTTTGAGTCTAGTTTTCAAAACACTAATTTTTTTAAAAAATGGTTAAGTATAAATAGGTAAAACATATAAAAATTGAAGAGTAACTCCTATTTTGTTTTTATAAAAGAGAGTAGATAGATGGTTGTGGTGCACCATTTTTTTGGCAGCATTTAATATTCTTCAAAACACTTTGGGGAAAATTTAGATAAGATATTATACTTTGTGACCAATATTTTTTGACCTTTTTTAAATGAATTATTTTTTCTATGAATTTTGAAAGCAAATAGATCTTGAAAACTGACCAAAAAATGGATAACCATCCATACGACATACCTAACTACCTAAAAAAAATGAAAATTAATTTTTTTTAATGTGCATAGAATTAGGCCTAGTATGTGACCATATGACTTATTTTTCACTTGGATCAATGAAATAAAAATTAAAATAACATGTATAGGCATGTCTGTTTTTGGTAAGTAGTGGCCTAAAAAAGGTATAGTTATAAATTAACATAGTTTAAAACCTTAAATTAGTCCAATAATTATAAAAATTATATTTTTTTAAAGAAGAGAGTATACTCTTCATGATGGTATTATGTTTTTCAATTTTCATGTTTAAATTATTATGTATTTGGAAATCAAAGTTGTATTTATTTTTATCATAACTTATAAAACTTAGATGTACATTGATAGTCCAAGCCTTTGGCTCAAGAATCCAAGCCATTCTTGAGGTAAAAGGAGTGGGAATTGAATTCAAATTCAAATAGTGAAATCACATTAATAAAGTGATCATGATATTAATGTGATCATGTTATTAAATGTATTAGTAATGTTATTTTGTTACTTAATAGCATAATCACATTAATAATGTGATCGAGTTATATATTCTCATCACCCTAAACCCTAAATTAGCATTTTGAACTACTAAAGGAGCCATTGGGCTTAGTAGTCTTAAGATCTAAGTTTAGTTGATTAAGATTTTTTTTGGGACCAATGTTCTTATCTATATTTGATATAATTGAATGATAATTTTATAAGTATTAAACCATGAATCAATTTATTGTTCATTTGACATGAGTCTAATCTTCCTTAAAATGCAGGCAGTCCTAGTTCATCCTAGATAGGGTCAAGAAGTCAAAAGTTAGTTTTTGGTGATCCACTAATCCAAATCATTCATGATTTGGTAGATTTGATTTATATTTAATTTTTTATATGATTAAACAATTATATTATCCAAAAATCAATTGGAGTATAAGGATCCTCTAATTGAGTACTAGTGGTCCTAGAGTATTAGGTTTGAAAGAGAGTTTAAGGATATTATAAATGTTTAAGGATTTGTTATTTGAAAGTTGGTATTTGAAAAGGAATTTATAGTATTCACAATATTCAAATGTTATTTTATAATAACAAAAAATAAATAAAGGGTCATTGTATTTTGTGTCAAGAGTGTATATAGTCCTAAAAGAGGCTAAATTTGGTAAAATAGTACTGTATTAGTTTTTGTGGATAATTGGTGATGTTTGGAACTTGTAAAAAACTGTTATAAACTTTGTAGTATTGTCTAAGTCTTTGATAATATTATTTGATTGAATAATTAAAGTTCTATAAGGATCTATTTTCAATGTGTTAGTACCCTATTTTACATATAAGTTATTTTTTTATCAAGTTTAGAGATGTCTCAAACATACATGCCAAAAACATATATGCCTTACAATATAACTTATTTTATCACGAGATGTCATAAAATGTATTTTTTAAACCTATGGGCAAAACTTAGCCTTTAGAGTACTAATCTAGATCTGTAGTTGAAGTAAATTGGGGCTATTTTGAGCCCCTTCAACCTAATTAAATGACTATAAAATGTGATTTGGGGCTTGATCAACTCCAATTTCATTATATCAATTGAATCAAAGAAACATAATTTATTTATATGCAAGTTCTTCATGTATAGAATGTGGTTTTGAGCTCAATAAACTTGAAGTCATCAACTAATGAATATAAATGTCAGTTAGTTTAATTATGGATTTAAATGGGGTCAAGATGAGCCATGTGAATGTATTTTAAATTATTTATTAAATGTGATTTGGAGTGAAATTAACCCTAATGTCATGTCATATATAATTAAAAAAATATTTGATTTATTTAATCTAAAGGAATTTGAGGCCAATTTTAACCCCTTAAAGAGAAAGATATGATTTTGGGAAAAATTAAAAGTTTGATTCTATTATTAATTGATCCAATTAGTCAAATTATGTAATTAAGGGCATGATTTAGGAAAAATTGATCCCCTAAATCAAATTTATGGCTCAATAAATTGTATGACATGTATGCAACATGTATGGCTTAATTGACCCTACTTTTATTACAAATCCAAACATGTTTAGGTAATTATCACAAATAGATGAACAAGCAATGCATGTTTTTTTAAATTACCTTAGTGATTGGACCCTATATATGATATATTAATCCCTAAACACTATACCATTTAACTTATACCCTCAACCCTATACCATTTACCTTAAAGACTAAGCCATAAGCCCTGAACCCCAAAACCTTTATATTGTAAACCCTAAACAAATACATTTAGCCCCAATTAACATCCTTTATATATAGTAAGAATTAGGTTCGTAGGGATGAACTTGATCAAAATCACATCACTCATTACTAGAATTGACTTCATAAGATCAATCTATGATTATGTGTGGGATAATTGATCCCAAAATAACATTCTTTACTCATAGATCTAAGTTAAAGGAGCTCAAATTTTCTCTAATCGCCATCATGATTTCACTTTGTATACTTAAAAACCTATACCTTAAGCCCTAATCCTAAAAGTTCATAAATCATAAACTCTAAACCATAAATATAAACTCTTTAAACATTTAATCAATAGTTTTATCCCAAATTAACATCATTTATACTAATAATTAAGTTCACAAGGCTCAGTTTGGGCTAAATCACATGAATGATTGCCCCATTAGACTAATTCACTCAATCTACATGATGATATGGGGTATAATGATAGCCCAAAAACACTTCCTATAGTCATAAATGGGTACAAGTGATTAAAATTATCCTCAATTATTATTTTGATTGACCCTATGTACCCTAAACCATAAATACATTAAAACCTAAGACCTAAACCATAAACCCTAAACACTATACCCTAAATTGTAAACCATAATTGTCCCTATTTACAAATTGATTTAGTAAAAATTAACATCCTTTATAGTAAGAATTAGGTTTGAACATGGCATAGAGTTATTATACATTATATAAAGGTCCTTAAACCTAAACCATATGCCCTAATTCCTAATCCTTAAAACATAAATTATAATCCCTATGCAATAATGCCCATTACATGTTGAAAATATACATGCCTTATGATATAATTGATTTTATCATGAGATGTCATAAAATGCACTTTTTGAACCTATAGAAAAAACTTAGCCTTTAGAGTACCAATCTAACTATGCATCTGAACTAAATTGGGGCTATTTCAAGCCCCTTCAACCTAATTAACCAAAGAGGAGTCTAGTTGATTATTTTAATTAAGGATGCATTTTAGGCCAATTTGAACCCCTTCAAGAGTAAGATATGATTTTGGGAAAAATCAAAAGATTGATTATATCATGAATTGATCCAATTAGTCAATTTGTGTAATTAGGGGTGTGGTTTGGGAAAAATTGAGCCCCTAAACCAAATTTATGGCTCAATTAATTGTATAAAATGTATTCAACATGTACATGGAATAACTAACCCTAATTTTATTAGAAATTCAAACATGACGGTAATTATCATAAATAGGTGAACAAGCAGCTCAAATATTCTTCAATTACCTTAGTGATTAGACCTTATATCTGATATCTTAAGCCTTAAAACCTATACCATTTGAATTTAAGATTAAACCCTATATAATTTACATTAAACCCTAATCCATAAGCTCTAAACCCTAAACCCTTTAAATTATAGACCCTAAACCCTAAACCAATAAATGTAGCCCCAATTAACATCCTTTATATATAGTAAGAATTAGATTCATAGGGATGAACTTGGTCAAAATTACATAATTCATTAAACCAAAATTGATTTAATTGGCTCAATCTATGATGATGTGGGGTCTAATTTAGCTCAAAATCACATTCTTTACTCACACATATAGGTTTAAAGAGTTCAATTTTTCCCTAATTTCATTCATGATTATAACTTACATACCCTAAAACCTATACCCTAATCCCTAATACTTAAATTTCATAATCCCTAAAATTTAAACCATAAATATAAAATCTTTAAAACTTGAACCAATCATTTTAGCCCAAATTAACATCATTTAGACTAGGAATTAAGTTCATAAGGCTTAGTTTGGCCTAAATCACATGATTGATTGCCCCATTTGACTAATTTACTCAATCTGCATGATGACATCTAGGGTATAATGAAAACCCCAAAACACATTCTATAGTCACAAATTGGTCTAAGTGATTCAAATTATCCTCAATTATCTTTGTGATTGACCTTATATACCCTAAACCATATATACATTAAAACCTAAACCCTAAAACATAAACCCTAAATACTATACCCTAAATTATAAACCATAATCTTTACATATTTATCAATTGATTTAGTCCCAATTAGCATCCTTTCCAGTAAGAATTAGGTTCACATGTCATAGAGTGATTAGACATTATATCAGGTCCTTAAACCTAAACCCTATGCCATAATCCCTAATCCCTAAAACATAAATTGTAAGCCTTATGCCCTAATTACCACTAAATTTTTTAAACATACATGCCTTATGATATAACTAATTTTATCACAAGAAGTCATAAAATGCATTTTTTAAACCTATGGCCAAAACTTAGCCTTTGGAGTAACAATTTAGATATGAATCTTAAGTAAATTAGGGCTATTTCGATCCCCTTCAGCCTAATCACATGACTATAAAATGTGATTTGTGATTTGATCAGCTCTAATTTTCCATAATTGCCATCTTAATTATGCCTTATATACCCTAAAACCTATACCCCAAGTGCTAATTCTTGAATTTCCTAATCCTTAAACTCTAAACCATAAATATCAACTCTTTAAACCTTGAACTAATCATTTAAGGCCAAATTAACATCATTTAAACTAAGAATTATCTTTATGATTGACCTTATGTACCCTAAACCTAATCCCTAAACAATATACTCTAAATTGTAAACAAAAAACTCTCCCTATTTACCAATCGATTTAGTCCCAATTAACATCATTTATAGTAAAAATTAGGTTCACACATAGCATAGAGTGAATAGACCTTATATACACTACACCTAAACCCAACATGCCCTAATCCCTAATCCCTAAACCCTAAAAAATAAATTGTAATCCTTCATCCCTAAAACATAAATTATAATACCTAATCCTTAATCTCTAGACCCTATGAATTAATTCATTAATCCCTAATCCCTAATATATATTAAGTATAATGTGATCATGTTATTTAATAATGTGATCATATTATTCTTAATATAGACAACACTCAATTCTCAATGTTAGTTTCTAACCCCAATCAATAATTAATATTAGCATGATCGCATTATTAGATAAAATGATCATGCTATTCTTAACATATGTTTCTCAATATGTATGTTGAAGTAGAACCTAGTATAAAAAATAATGTGATCACATTATTATTAGCATACACTTCTCAATATGTATGTTGAAGCAGAACCTAGTATAAAAAATAATGTGATCATGTTATGTAATAATGTAATTGAATTAGGTAATAACTTGATCACATTATTATTATAGACTAAGCTCAATTTTTAATGTCTATTTTTAACCCAAATTGGCAATTTTGTCCCCAAAAACATTCTCTACATACTTCTATAGGATATGTGGTACCTATGTACTTCACCCCACATTTGAAAATTTGTTAATTATCTTTGATGGGTGGTGAATCATGTTCGAGGAAGAAGAAGATGCCAAAAAACAAAACACCAAGGGAATTATAATATTTGAGAGAGAAACACAATATATGAATGCAAAAACATTCATGGTAAATAGGATACAAACCCTAATCTTAATGAACCAAAATCCATAGATAATGAGCCAATTGACCATAATGAATTGAATAATGATTAAATTGACCATAATTAAATGAATAATAATAAAATTAATAATAATGAATTAGCTAATATTGGAAATTCCCATTTAAAGTTCCAAGTTTTTTATTTTGTTGATGATGAGTCTTTGTATGATTCTTCACCCCCTATGAATGAAGAAAATTTGATGGAAATAAATAATGATGAAATTAACCATCAATAAAATTTCATGAAAACATATCATGAATAAATAAAAAATGAATAAAATGTCATCCCACCTCTAAATAATGAAAGTAATAATGATTTTGAAACACCCTCTTAATAAATTCCACCATTAATAACACCTTTAAGAATTATGCATAGAAAAGACAAGTACATAATTAAAGTCTATGACAATGTTTTAGAACCAATGCATAAAAAATGTCTGATGACCATTCAAGAAGACTAGCTCAGCAAATTTGGGATACTTTTTTTCATAATTTGGATTATGATACTCAAAGATGTCAATTATTTGTTTCATTGATAAAATTGATTAAGATGAGACCTATAATAAACACATTAGGACTAAGAAAATCTAACATGAATGATTAAAATGATGAAATTATTAAAAATATACATGATTCATATCATATTTTAGGCCCAAAGTCATGTACCCAAGATTGTAATGATGTCTAGTGTATACTTACAACTTGTGTAGTAAGTGACAAAATAAGAAAAAACTGAATAGTTTAAAAAACAAGCTAAACACTTAATGTAAAGAGAAAAACAATAATGAAAGCAACAAAAAGATGTGAATGAATTAATGAACCTAATACCAATGAGATATATACATTATTAAGTAAACTTCCATGAAAGGACAAAGATATGGTTGATAATCTTAAAGAGTTGTTCAATTTTGGAAAGACAATACAAGAGTTTTGCCCAATGCAAGAGATGTTGTGAAAAGAAGAGTTGGTTCTCGTAACCATGAAACACATCCAAAATATTTATTAGATATGATTCAAACATAATTTTACTCTAAATTTTTAGAAAAACATCCACAAATTTTTATTTGTCAAATATATTTTGAATTGCCAAACCTTTTTATGTAAAAATAAATCACACACACACCACTTGTTGTTGTAGACAACATATTAAATGTTCAATGCACTATGATGTTTTTCACTATATTAATTATACTTTACATACTAAAAAAAAAATTAGGAGTGTGGAATTGAATTGCCATCAAAATCAATGAGGGAATTTATCCCAACTCTGTTTTGTAAAAGATCAGATGGATAATTAGTTTATAATAAATCATGTTTAAATGGAAATTGTAACATTTATGGTGGATTTCCAAAATTAAAAAATATATCCATGAGGAGATTACAAGTGAAATTAGACAAGAATTAGTTGGTTTAAGAAAATATAAATTATTGACTTATCAAGTAAAAGATGGAAAAGAATCTAAAAGGTGTGAGCTTGTTATAAAAAAGATACATGTTTTTAAATTTTTTGTCAAATTTAGGGAAAAGATTGTTTATGAGTATGCAAGATAGAAACACACACATAGGGATAGATTATTGGATGAACATTTTAAGATAATAAAGGATACATTTCCAATTGGTTTGATTTTTTTAATAGTTTATTTTGCTAAAAATTACACATTTAAACCCTAAATGGAAGTTCAATTGTAGTATTAAAATTCATCACAAGTTACCATATTCATGCATATAGCATTCATGCATGCATATAATAATACAAATTAATAACAAAAAATATTAAGGGAGTGCCATTTATATATCAATGATGACCTATCACATTGTTTAGAGTATGTGCAAGGTTGTTTTCAAAAAGTTATATAAATAGTTGAGTCAGAGGAACATTAATTTAAATCAACATTATATTTGGTCAAACAATTGCACTTCACAATTTAAAAATGCATGGATGTTTTATTTGTTTAGAAGGATGCACATTACCATTGGTGTCTAACACATTTGGAGTTTCACCATGGTTGGACATGGAAAATGGGAACATGATGGTGTTAGATCATGTGTAAAAAGAGCTATTTCAAGGGAGGAGTTAAAATTTGAATAGGGTGTTCATTTGACAAATGCAAAAACTATGGTTGAATGGTGTAATGAGAACATGTGCCATGGTGCTCAACCAAATTCTACTATTCATAGATATTTATGGTTAATGGAGGAAGAAAACCTGGAAAAGTATGAGTATTGTATGACTTTAATTATTTCAAGCGACCTCCACTCATTTCATAGCTCAAATGCAAGTTCTTGGATTGTTTATATGAGATACTTGGCATGTTTCTATTCTACATGCATGGACTCTATTTATAATGAGTGTTAGTCACAAGAGTGGGTAGATGACTGGAGTTTCAAACCTATAATTTCAATCAACACATGTTAGGTTCCAATATAATTATAACTTACAAATATGAAATCATTAGATGAATTTGACCATATATCTGATCTAGTGTAGCCAAGTAGAATATTTTTCATTATGTATAATTTATTCTCATTATATATCTTCATATTATCACTAAAATGATTTTTTATGATATAAAGCATGTTTTTTAGTTATTCCAGATGAGGATAATGAAGAGGGCACTAATTAATACTTGTGTCAGTGTGTACATAAAGAAAAAATTAACTTCCCCAGTTATAGATGTAGAAAATATTGACTATCCCACTGGGTCAATGGCATTCATCAGAACTTGGTTTCAATGATATCCTATAAAATATTTAGATCAATGGTTGTTTGAATATTTTAAAATGTAGAAGAATAAAATGCACTATTTAAATTTGATTCTTGCAACAAATATTCAATTATAAAAATATCATGGGAGGCCAATAAACATGAAACTATGGAAAGTTCAAGAGTTAGACCATGAAGCTATTCTTGATAATATCAAGGTTACAGTAGATCCTAGAGGTTCATTTGATTGAAATGCATAGGTATGTTAACTTTTCAATTGTATAACTAATTAATTTTACTAAATGTTTTTAATTTTCTAGGTAGTACATATAAATTTCATTTAAATTAATTACATTTTTTTGTAGGTTAGTGGTGTCAGATAAGCTTCCACCTTCATGTGGTTGGCACTATTAGTAAAGAATTATATAATTTTAAATATAAGATAACATTAGGTTAGACATGATTGGAGCTTAGGGAATGACTTAAATGTTTCATTTTATAGGTATTTGAACTTAAGATTAAAAAATGCATTTTTATTGTATTGGGAATGGAGTTCTTGAGGCTAAAATGGGTGGTGGGTTTGTCGATAAGGCTTGATGAGAGGCCAAGAACTAATAATAGATGTTTTCCACCCATAGTATGTATTGGAAGTATCAGGTTTTAGTCAGGAAACATCAAAACTAGAGTTATCAACAACTTAAACTCTAATAACATTTGTTGTTAGTGTTTCCATGCTCTAAAATGGTAGTGATAAATGCACTTTTGAGTGGATTTGAATGTTGTGGCAGTGTGATAACATGTAATTTTCCTATATAGAATGATCATAGTGATATATTATAAGGTGGAGGTCTTGGAGATATAAATTTCAATTGGAGCTCAAGAAGTTGTTTGTTCAATGCCAAAAAAGTTGCTTTTTTGAACCCCTCACAACAACTTGTCCAATGGATTGTTCTCCAAGCTTCGACCTAAGTGATATAGGGTGAAATTATAGGGATTAAATAGGCATGTAAGGGATATAATAGTTTAAATAAATGACTTACAATTTTTGTTTTACATGTGTTTGAACTTAGGCTAAAAATATTGCATTTTTCTTCTATTGAGAAGGGTGTTCTTGAGGCTGAAATGGGTGGTGGGTTTGTCAATTTGTCATGATAAGAGGCTAAGAAACTAGTCCAATGGATTGATCTCCAAGCTTCGACCTAAGTGATATAGGGTGAAATTATAGGGATTAAATAGCAATGTAATGGATATAATAGTTTATATAAATGACTTACAATTTTTGTTTTACATGTGTTTGTACTTAGGCTAGAAATATTGAATTTTTCTTCTATTGAGAAGGGTGTTCTTGAGGCCAAAATGGGTGGTGGGTTTGTCAATTTGTCATGATAAGAGGCTAAGAAACTAGTCCTAGACATTATCCACCCCCCAAACATGTTTTTAGTGTTATTTTTTAGTCAGGAAGCATTGAAATAAGATTTGTACAACCATAACTTAAACTTTGACAAAATTTGTTGTTAGTTTTTTCACACTCTAGAATGGTAGTGAAAATGAACTTTTGGGTGGATTTTAACATCATGGATGTGTGATAACATGTAATTTTCCTATCTAGATGTTATAAAACTGATATATTCTTAGGTGGAGGTCTCAGAGGCAAAAATGTCAGTTGGAGCTAAAGAAGTTGCTTGTTCACTACCAAAAAGTTGCATTTTTGGACCCCTCACTACAAATTGTCCAACAAATTTCTCTTGAACCTTACACCTGAGTGATCTAGGTTGTGATTAGAGGTATTATAGAATTAGGTAAGGGATATAATGGTTACATAAATGAATTAAAATTTTTGTTTTATGGGTGTTTTAACTTAGGCTAAAAATGATTTTTTTTTTGTATTGAGAAGGGTGTTCTTGAGGCCAAAATGGGTGGTGGGTATGTTGTTAGAGCCTTATGGGAGGATAATAACCTATTCAGACATTATCCTCCCATAAAATGTTTTTTTAATGTTATTTTTTAGTCAGGAAGCATCAAAACTAGAGTTTTACAACCATAACTTTAACTTTGATAACATTTGTTGTCAGTATTTCCACACTCTGGAATGGTAGTGAAAATTAACTTATGGGTGGATTTTAATGTCATGGTAGTTTGATAACATGTAATTTGACTATATTAATTTTATCTAAGTGATACATTCTTATGTGGAGGTCTCAAAGGAAAAAATGGTAGTTAGAGTTCAAGAAGTTGTTTGTTCACTGCTAAAAAGTTACATTTTGTTGGGTTTATGATCCAAAAAACTTTTATTTTTATGTTTTGGTTGAGTATTTAATTTATTATAATGTTTAGTTAAATAAAAATTGGTTCATGAGAATGATGGTTAAGTCCTATAACCACCTTGTGAAAAATATTGTAAATATTTTCACCTTCTTTGTAAATTGATCCCAAAATAATATTTTTATAAAAAAAATGTCAAATAATTTATTCCACTATGTAATTTATTTAAGTTTCCTCCATTTACCTAGGCCAATAGTGGTATGAAAGTGTTGTAAAATTAAAGAGGAGGAGTAAAAAATATTTTATTAGGGCCATTCTATTTCTAGCAAAGAAGATAAAGGAGAATTCTTTCTATGATGGAGTTATGAGCATAAACCAAACAACAATTTCATACTAGCTTTGAAAGGTATTAAAATGTCTACATCCCCTTCACTATAATTCATATGAGTAACTATAGGTAATTGTATAGCATTGTTTATTTGACCTTGTAAATTTAAATCTATATGATGATCTAATATAATAAGTTTTTCAAATCCAATAGTGGTATGGTGATTTGATCTGCAGGAAAGCATAACTGCACAATGCCTTATAAAATTTTATTTTCTTTGATGCATATATCACCTACTAAAGTATTTAATTTTTTATTTAAATTTAGAACAATTTTATGGTGTTTTTTCTATCATTAGAGAGTTCATTACAGTGATTTGTGTGGAAAATAACAAGTCACATTAGTGTAGAAGTTAGATAAATTAATCCAAAAAAGGGGGAGAATTCAAATTGGCATAAAAGATTTGATATAATAACTACAACAAGCTTAGTCTATTTTTATTTCCATTTATTTATAATTCCATGGGTCCCTCCACAAAATCTCATGTAAAAATATTTATAAAATAATATAGAGCATGTAAATCTTACTTTTCCATCCATAAAACTAAGGATATGTGTAATATTTTGCCCATATGTTGTTAAATTGGTTGATGGGGAGGTGGATGAACTGATTCTGTTAATACTTTCAATAGGAAAAGTTAAGGGGTTCAAACCCCCTCTAATTATTTTATTTGGGTAGAATCGGTGATATAAGGGTGTAAGTTGTGAGTTTGGTTATAACTTTTTTTGACAAAATACCCTTTTTCCAAAGTTGGTCATGTGACTTGGCAATTTGTAGGTTTTCAAACATTTCAGACATAATGAAATGGTCAATTTTATAATTTTCAATGTCTTTATATTATTTTTATAACCAATATAATGAAAATAATGTATAAAGGTGAATTTTTAGTTAAAACTGACACCTACCAAATCATAATTTCCACACTGTCACTTCTTACTTATGTTGTCAATGAACCAACTATCCTTTACAAGTCCCTTAGGATCCACATGATTGAAAAAATGTGAGCATCATATTAGAGGTTGGAAGATCTATTTGAGGATGGAGTAAAATTACCCTCTCTAATTAGTTATTTTCTCAGAGTTTGGGTTCATTCTTGAATAGCAATTTTGGCTTCTTGTTTTTTCTTTCAATTTCATTTGTGGTTTTTGCTTTCAATTTCATATTTGGCTTTATTTAATTTTTGCTTTATATTTGTTTTTTTTTCTCTATGTATAAATTATCACCTCTTTCTTAAAATGGAGATAAGATTTGGACATTGGTTGGACTTTGATCAGTTGTCAATAAAAGTATGAGTTGATAAGGGTTGCTAGCACCAATAATGTTGAGCAAAAGTCATCAGGGTTTGTTGGGCATCAGGAGATGTGTCATTCAGATTATGGGGTTGTCACTTGGATTGGTTCCTATGTGGGACATTATGTGGTTTGATGTAGTTGGATAGGCTTTGATCAGGCTCTACTACATTATGGTACAATGATCATATGGGATGAGTAGGCCTTGATTGTGTTTATCAACCTTTTATGCCATAACTTGCAGGACAGGCTTTTGTATGGAGCAACATCAGTTTTGATTAGTACTAAGAGGTATAGTACAAAAATTATAGTTGTAATAAATATTCTTTGATGAATTCAGAGTTATTGATCTAGATATTTTCTTTACCCTTTGGATCAAGGGGGATTTTGTTGGGTTTATGATCCAAAAGAATTTTATTTTAATGTTTTGGTTAAGTATTTATTTTATTATTATGTTTAGTTAAATAAAAATTGGTTCATGGGAATGTTGCTTGTACCATAACCACCTTGTGAAAAGATTATATATATTTCCACCTTATTTCTAAATTGATCTCAAAATAATATTTTTATAAAACTTTTGTCAAATAATTTATTCCACTATGTAATTTCTTCAAGTTTCCTCCATTTACCTGGGCCAACACATTTTTGGACCCCTCACTATAACCTAACCAATAGATTACTCTTGAATCTTCCACATGAGTGATCCAATGTTGGATTAGTTGGATTAAATAGGTAGGGGAGGGATATTATGGTTCATATAAATGACTTATAGTTTTAATTTTATATATGTTTAAATTTAGGCTAAAAAATTGCATTTTACTTATATTTGGAAGGGTGTTTTTAAGGCCATAATGGGTGGTGGGTTTGTCGATAAAATATTATGGGAGGCCAAGAACCTAATCCTAGACATTATTTTCCCCCATATGTATTGGTAGTATTAGTTTTCAGTTAGGAAGTATCAAAACTATAGTTTTACTAAATTTTTGGCCTGTAGGACATGTTAAAACTTGGGTAAGATGAAATTTTGGTTTATTTGAGTTATATAAACTTGGGTAAGGGTTAGAGCATGTAAAAATTAAAAAAATAATACTATAAATACAATTTTTAAGAGATAAAAACTCTATTTTTATAGATTAACCTATTAAATAAACAACTAGGTCTAGAGACCTAGAAACTTAATGATCAATTAACCTATTAAACTATTGACCTATTAGGTGGTATTAGAGGATGATATAAGGTGATGAAGGAACATAGTTTGAAATGGTTATGTGAGATAATTTTTATTAAAATTAACGTAATTCATGTAAAATGGGGTTGAATACATGTCATGCCAAAGTTATAAAGTTGATGACCCTCAAGAATCTTGTTTAGTCATGTTAACACTATTCTCATGTTGGATGTAAGAGAATAAGTTATGTAACCACCCAAACTAATGTTGAATTGGGTTGGATTATAATTCATACGTGTTATATTTTAAAGGAACTAGAGGACATTATCAAGTCACTTTTGTGTTTATTGGTGGGTTTAAATAAGAGACTGTAGGTTAGAGTCAAGGAAGAGAATAAACAATGAGATTGGTGAAGTATGGTGCAAGAATAAGGAATGCTCAAAACTATATAGGTAAGATAAAATATGTGTTAGGTTGTAAGGTTTATTTTGTGTCATCTTCAAAAGTTAGAGAAACTAAAATAGAACATTCTTTGATGCAAACTTTGTTATGACTATGACAGTCCCCAAATTGTGTTATCTTAATGTATTTGAAACTTCATGTCAAGAAAGTCATTGTATTATTTGAGTAGATTCACATAAGCATTCATATAAGGTTCATCGTGAGTATTTTGATGTATAAGTTGGATTGAGAACAAGTAATAAATTAACATTACCTCTTTAATTAGAAGGTTACCCTATTTACATAGTTATCACTCTATTTGGTAGATAATCAATGCTTTGTTATGCCATAAAATGCCAAGAAAATTTTATGTGTGCCTATATAAGGTAATTTTACATGGATTTGGTAGAATTTGGTGTAATTTATGAGAGTAAAAATCACTATAAATATCTTTTGGGAGTTTGGAACTATTGAACACAAATAAACCCATCACAATAGATCCCTGTTTTACTAAGTTACCCTGTGTCTATTCAATTAGTGTGCCAATGAAAGGATGTGTATGGTTTAAAAAGTGTATGGTTGTGAAATTGATAAAATTATAATAAAATTTAGGATAAAAATGTATTTTAACAATAATTCATTGGGGGTTTAGTAACATTTAAAGTGTAGATAGAGCCTTATGTCTTACATAGTCCACTAACGAGTGACATATTTCTATGTTTTGCATTGGTTGAAGTGAATGAAGGTTGATAAAAGGATATCACCTATTGGGGGATGTGGATAATTATAACATAGACATGATTAAGGTCTTATTTTCCTTTTTAAGGACTTAAGACTAAAAAAAGTGAATTATTAAGCTTCTCAGCCTCTACAAATAGGCAACTAGGGTTTTAAACCCAAAAACCCTATAACTCCCATTCCAATCATGTAAAATTATTAAATTTTTGTATTATAAAATATTTTTATTCCCTAAAATTATTAAAGTGTTTTATAATTTTTATAATACATATTTTTTTGGTTTTGATAACTGTGTCATGGAGGGATAGAAAGGCCTAATTGGATAACGTCTTATAAAGGAAAAGCTACCTATAGAGAGAATTAAAGAATGGAAATTTAGATAGATTTGTATCAAGATATAGGGTGGTATAAAATGATTTTGGATCTTTAGGGAGTTGATATATTTTTCAAACAAAGTGAAAAGGTTAAAAAAAAGGTTACAAGCTTAGTGAGATCATTAGTAGCTTTGTATGTGAAAATGAACATTGAAGTGTGATTAAAGGTTTTAGTGAGGTTAAATAGAGTATGATATAATAATAAAAGATAATCCATGATAATATATTGTAATCATGAAACCTATATCAATATTTGTTACTTTAAACCTAAGAGGATTTCCTAGTGAAAGATAGTGAAAAAGTGAGAGGAAGTTTGTGAATGAAATGAGTTAGAGAATGAATGTGAGAGGTTTGTAATAGGTATAATGACACTAAAAAGTGTATATAAAGTGTAAAAATATAAGGTGAAATGATAATAAGGCCATTAATCCTAAGTGATAAGAGTGTCATTAGTCATTCCCACTACACACAATGAAATAAAAACTTTAATTTAAAAAAAATATGGGAGATCCAAGGTTTATAACATTGAATAGAATAATTTTTTAATCCTCATTTGTGTAAAAAATTAATTATGAGATCTGATAGATAATATTTTGGAAGATCAAAACAACACTATACATTACATAGATTACTATGATAGGCATACAATATAGGCACATGTGTGCAATGTCAATAATACATAGATTATTGCAATAGGCATACAAAAAATTAAATCTACCAACATCGTATCTAATGTTGGGTGAATGTCATATATAGATATATAGTGCCATAAATATGTAAATTGACATATAAGCATACAAAAAAGTACATCTCATGTAAAACATCATATTCATTAAATAGCCTCCCTCTCTTTGCCTTTCTCAAAGAAGACTCCCCCTAGGATGCCCTAATAGTAGATGGAGACCCATTTAATGCCTTGGATTGCTCTAATGTATGAGTATGGGTCCTACGCTCGTATCTCACTTGCAGCTAAACCTATTTAAATACAAGAATTATTATATAATTAGCATAAAATACATTCAACTAATTGTTAAGAAATTAATTTTAAACTATAATAAAAAATCATGTAAACATGCACTTACTATAAGCTTATGATCCTACTCAATCTATTTTTCATGCTCAAACAAGTCAATGGTAGGCTCAACTATTTGAATAGGCATCTTAAATATAAGAGAAAAATGAGAAGTCTACTAATGATCTGATTGGGACTATTATGTCATAAGACAAACCTACATATACAATACATTTACATAATCTATATTTTCCCCAAGTATATAGTAAAATTATTAAAATAAGTCTATTTTTATAATTCAAAATTACAAGTTAATATATACCTGTGTCATTTATTGTGTAGATGACATTGTAATAACAATGCCTATGTTTGTCTTAGCTCATAGAGAGGGAGGAGTGACTACTTGAGCCATCAACTATTCATGTAAATAAATTATCACTTAATTTTATGTAAAGTATCACATATTATACATGGAAACCATGCACATCATGAAAATATAATGTAAACCAAGAATCATGGAAGTTTAACTACCATACAACATGCATATCATGAAAAGATAATATAAACCAAGAATCATAGAAGTGTAACTGTCATACAACATGCAATGGCCAAGAAAAACAAGTAGTTTACATGTTGGAGGTAATATAAAAATTGTAATAAATGTAAGAAGTTTGAGTGGAAGACTAGGAGATGGAAATAATAGTAGCACTTCGACAAGGAAAGTTAGGGAGAGAAAAGGAATAAGTGAAATATCAAGAAATTTGTCCTTATAAATTTTCTTTGGATAGAGTAAAATAACATTATATATTTATTGGGAAAAGGTTGCACTACACATATATGGCCATCATCCTTATATTATGTGTATGATATCAATCATCTATATCTCTATATATAATACATGGATTAATATCACATTCATTTATAATAGATGGATGATTTGATTTTTAGGAAATTACCCAACCAATAGAAAGGAGTGAGCTATGGTGAATCCACCTCTTGATAAAGGTGTGTGTAAATAACATTCTACCAATAGGTTAAGCAATGGAGGTCCTTATCCAATATATCAAGTTTTAGCCATCTAAATATATTGTCTTTTTTTGGCTCAAGAAGATAAAATTGGTAAAATAGTTTAGATGTTGAATTAGAAAAAACTATTGGAGAGTTATCATGATGACATCATGGTGGTGTCATAGAGGTGTCCTTGTAATTGGATGATTTAATTTTATAGCATAAATAATAATGACAACATGTGAAATGTGCTTGTCCTATTGTACTTGATGTTGGCTTGGTTGATCTCTAGAGTTTGACTGACTAGAGATGTTCAAGGTTGAGTATGGTGATTGGACCATGTTAAATAGGTCTATAAGATGTTATCTATGCTTTGAGATATTATGTGCATAAGTGGAATTCATCTGGTATTCCATAGTTTTCATCTAGATAGTTTGGGTCTAGTGGCAAAAAATATTAGTAGGTAGTTTGATAACATCACCATTACCACATGGGAATGATTATAGGGGAGTTGGTCACATGGTAGTGATCACATTAGTCCCTAATTTTTATGAATTATATCTCAAGTCATGAATCAAAGTTCAATCAAAGATATGAGGGTGCAAAGTTAGATTCCAGGATACAACTCACTATTTTCTCATACTTAGCCAAATTTTCAATATGGCCAGAAAGAGTCAAGTAAGCAGTTTGATGGTGGAAAGTCTTGCACATGTGTAAATTTCAATATAATTTAACCATGTAATTTTATTTAGTTTTGTACCTAGTTTATTTTCACTAAATTTTAGATCATGTGATGTATCACACCAAGATATATGCATGTACAAAGTTGGGCTCCTAGGCATTTTAAATATGTTTTTCCATACTTAGCCAATTTTTTAGTGTGAAATGAAGAGCTGAGTGAACATTTTGATGGTGTTATATCTTGCACATGTGAAGGTGTCAATAAAATATGATCATATGGGTTTGTTAAATTTTAAGCATAGTTGATTTGTCATAAATTATAGATCATGTGTTGAAGCATGACAAAATTTATGCTTGAGCAAAGTTTTCCTCTTAAGCAAGGTTTGACATGGTTGACTCTATGACAAAAGATTTTGAGAAGGCATTTTAAGGGTATTATATCTTACATGCATGAGGGTTTTAGGAGTAGTGTGTCATATGGTTGTATTCTCCTATGTGAGGAGATAATTTGTTCTAAATTTGAAATCATGAATTGAAGCATAAAATAAGTAATTAAGGATCAAAAATGGCTACTCAAGCATATTGAAGGGGTCCATAGTCATTTTTGAAAGAGTTAAAGATTTAAAAATATCAATAGAGCACGTTGCTCCAAGAAGTTAGGAAGTATCAAGATGAAGACAGGTGCATGATGTTTGATGACTAAGTAAATGTATAGGATAAGGATCTAATGATGAGTGGGCATTCATACATTTTGATTGAATGGTGAGTGTTGATCATTAAAGACATGGTTGATCAATAGATATCAATAGAGCGTATTGAGTCAATATTTCTAGCTTACATGAGATGAGGTCAAAGTGATATAGGTTTAACATTTGTGCATTGGTGTTTATGTGTTAAAGATCAAACAAGATCAATAGAACATATTTGAGTTGAGTTGAGAGGACATGAGATGTGTGCATTGTGTTTGAGGTTTAACTATGACTGTTACCATTTGAATATTTGAATTTGCTAAGGTAAAAACTAGTGTCTAGTCTTTGGGCCATATCTTTTGATATAATATGAATTTACTCATGAAGTAAAAAAACAAATATGTATAGGAATCTAAGGAATATATGTAAATATGGATTAAAAGATATAAAAGTTTTTACAGACATAGTTATGAAGGTTCAAATTTGGTTGTGTGTTCATGCATGAACTATAAGAGACTCAAAAAGATTATTGGAGCTCATGTAGATGTTGTTTCAATGTTTCATAGTGAATTATATATTTGGGAATGTTATAGACTCCATGAGGATGCTCTGTGAGTATTTTGGAGGTGTGATCAATATATCTTAAGTATGAACAATGCTTAATAAGTTGAGTATATGTTATTTAATAGTGTTCATGTGTATAAGGTCTCTATTTGAGTTTATTAATGATATGTAGATGTGAGATAAGATTACTATGATCACCTGAAGATCTCATAAGGGACATAAGGAGAGGACCTATGTATCTATAAGTGGTCCTATGTTCTTATTATGCTTGGAAAAGTGTCAAAGTGATGAAAGGGTATCCATAAGACCTAAAAGTGACTTAGGACTATTTGAAAGTGTGTTGTGCTTAAGTGTGACCTATGAGAGATGCCTTAAGGGTGAAGGCATGTTTTTTATCCAATAAGGAAATATTTTTATATTGTTAATTCATGATTTCTCTATATATAATGAAATCAAATGTGTTGGTTTCTATATGTGTAAGACTTGAATGAGGAAGTGGAAGTGTAGATTCAAGAAAAGGAGATGACATTTGAAAGAAAATGTATAGGTCAATAAAGACAAATAGAGATCAAAGAGGATCAAACATGCTAGTCTGGGAAAGGTATCACATATGTCATTGGACTTAATAAGCCTAGAAGAGGTAGAATGGGTGAGTATGCTCGAGAGGATATTTAAGAGAGACTTGGGAGAGTTTTGAGCAAGGCTTGTATATGTGAATTAGGGAGTGAATGAGGGGTAGAGTTCCATATGGATGAGTTGATGAGTAGACTACTTTGAGGACTATTTGTAAGACATATTGGTCATAATTTTGGTATCAGAATAGTGCTCTTGTTATTTGAGTGTGAGTGAAGGCAAGGTGAAGACTATATGAGCTTGGTGGTTGATCTGAGAGGTAGATCAATGTGTAGACTATTTTTATGACCATCTAGTCATGTTCTTAAAGATGTGATAGAGTTTTTGTTTTGAGGGATGCATTGAGTGTGTAGATTTTAACAGTGGGATTAGTTGGGATATGTAATGTGTCCTAATTAATATTTTTATGTTAGTTCAAGTATATAATATGCTTGTGCCAGTAGGGTGTATTGGGTGACAAAGTTTTTGCTAAAAGGTGAGAAGAGTGATATCTAGATATCTATCATCAGGTGTTGAAGACATTAGTTCTAATGTGGAAGTGTTCTTATCAAATGAGGGTCTAAAGGAGTTGGTCTTCCTTAGGGGAAGTTTCTCCTTGTAAAATAGGTGTTTTACTAAAGGCATGTGGTTTAAATGAGTTGATATTATTATGGGAAGGTGATCCTTATGGAATAGGTGTTTCATTAAATACCTTTGGTTACGAGGACATGATCAAGGTTTGCTAGTCTAAAGGAGTTGATTAGTCTCTTGTTTATAATTTATTATAAGATAGTAGTCCATTTGTGTTGCAATCTTGAGAGTGGATTTTATTCCACATGAGGGTTTTCCATAGAAATTATGTGTATGTGTTTGATCTTGTGAATGCATTGAATGAATGAGCTCTCTTTTTAATGTTGCTTGATCAAGTTGATATATGCTAATTGTTTAATAATTTGAAAGGGACTGTAATTGAAATTGAAATATCTAGGCTCAATGATTCACCCCCTCCCCCCTCTCAATTGTTGTACCTTTAATATAGACTAAAAGGTGTAATTATTAAGGCTGACACATATTTTAGTACCAACACAAATGGTGGCTCTCCCACCAAACCTTTCAATTGGGATACAAGCTATTGAGACCTAATGAAATATTTTTTAGCATAAGGAATGTTGAGTAGAGAGGTTGTCTACCCTTTATGCCTTTGTCATAGCCAAAGAAATAGATGTAATGAGGCATTACAATTGAAATTTATACATTTTTGTTGCCAAATAAAAAGGTGTAATGAGATATTAAAATTGAATTATCATGTATATTACAAGTTTGTGGCTCAAACATGAGAAGGTAAGGTTGACACCAAAATTTGTAGTCACCCTTTCCCTAAATCCATCATTTCATACAAACCACACCTCTTAAATTGGTCATCAAATATTATAAACATGTATAATATCTTGTTATAAAATGAATTAAGATTTAAGTCCTACTATCATTATGTCTTAAGTGAAGTCACTTAATAAAATATAAATTTATTTAAATAACTATTTCATTAACTTTATTTAAATAAGTCAATTTAATGCTAGGGATTGAGTCATGGTCCTTTATGTCTAAGACTACTCTTAGATTTACATTATTAGGTTAATCATCCACTAATTATGATTGTTGATGTTTTAATAATCAATGAGCAATTTTAAGGTTCTGATTGGGTCTACTTATATATTATTTGAAATTAATTATAATTAATTTAGCCAACTATTTTAATTATGGCTGAGTATGCCTTTAGTCCTAAAAGAAATAAAGTTCAATTAATTGAATTTGCAACCTATTTATGAGTTGGTTATATGTAGGTTAATAGTTAAAATTGTTCAATTAGGTTGAAAATTAGTTGAATTCGGTGGATTCAATGCAATATAATTAGTGGTTACATCAACCAATGAACTAAAATTGAATTGTATAAATTGATATGAAAGTAATGGAGAAAAGGGTCAAATTTATGAGTCATCTTTACATTTACCCACTATGATCGGTCTTAATTATGTTAAATCTAATTCCTTATATTTTTACCCTTCATGTGCATTTATTCTCTTTTACCTTAGATTCCCTTTCTATTATCACTCATTTTCAATGGTAACATGTGGGTTTATGTATAATGGTAATGGTGACATAATTCAAAATGAGAATATGACTATATTGAGCTTAACAACTTCATTTTCAAGATAGTGTTACCTATAAGGACCCCTAGATGTATGTGTTCTTCATTTTATAACTATCATTGTGGAATGTGAACTAGCCTTATCAAAAATTGAATGAGATTATTCATGGGATATTTCTAGAATTTACAAAAATAAGTTATATGAATACCACTGAGCCCATTCTCATAGCTTACAACTATTGTGGTTCCTATTTAATGGTTTGTGATACCTCATAACAACTTTCAGAGTTTCACAATACCCCCAAGATGATCAACCCATCTCCAAAAATTTTGGATAGGCATATTTATATAGGAATAAGAGTATTTTGAAGTTTTAAAGCTGATTTGAGTTCGTATGGTATGGTTTCATAGTCATTAGCCTTTAATTAACCATAAGAGACCTAATTAGTCCTAAGAGGTGTTAAGTTAGGTGTTATCTAAAGAGATTTAAATTATGAAAGTCCCTACATGAGTTATGTGATGTAAATGGGTATCTAAATGTGGATTTGGTTTGGTCAGTAGATTTGTAGTTAAGTAAAAGGGCTAGTAAAAGGAAGGTGTCAAAGAGGAAATAAGAGTTAAGTGAAGATTTGAAGTTTTGGGGTTATGTGGAATGGTTGGATGCATGAAATGAAATGTAAATGAGTAGTTAGATGTTCTTATGAGTATTGTGGAAGAACAAAATCAAATTAGCATACAAAAATATGAAAACACATAATAATATTGTAAAGAACAAATCAAAGATAAAGAGAGAAAATAATAAAACAAATAATGGAATGAGGAGGTTAATGTTAAAAGCAAATATTGGAGAAACCTGGTTGATTATTAAAATGACTTCAAGTAGAGAAGGAGGATTAAGTGAATAAAATGATGCTTAAGAACCATTAAGTAGGTAAGAGTGAATAATAAAGACCTGGTAAATTTAAAGTGATCAAAGAGATAAAGAGGTTGAAGATATAAGACAAAGAAGGATAAAAAAATATCTGATATGGGTATTTGGCAAAGGTAAGTGTGTGTTTCCATACATATCAGGGAAGCTTGTTATAACCTATGTATCAATATACTTGATGGCTAAATTTAACTTAAACTTACAAGGTAAATATACATAGACTAAATATGCATAGAGAATAAGATTAACTCAAAATTTTACCTCTGTATAAGTAAAAGGTGTCATCCTAACAGAGATAGATGCAGTAGTGGATGGGCTAGTAGTTGGATCGGAATATGAAAACAATGGCTACAATAAATCAAATGTTGTAAATGTAGACTATGATGATAAAGGCACTGTCACTTCCCGTGACATAAAAAATGACATATATTATTCAATTTATATGTAAATTAATTATTATCTAAATTAAATTTTCAAATATAAGTTAAATTTAACATGACATTTATATAAAATACATCTACATCTATGTAGTGGTTGATGTTTGCATACCAATTGTGTGTGCCAAAAACTCATCACTCATAAGAATATTATCTAATCCCTCTAAACCACCAGCAACATCATCATCAAAAGGTCTAATGTACATAGCTCTACAATAACTTCAAGGGTGGGGTTGGGTATGCAAACTAGGTGGTGTATGCCTAGCATTATTTTGTGAGATTCTACTTGCATGTTAAACAAGTGTATCAGTGAGTAAACTAAGACTATGTAGAGTGCCGATATCCACAACCTACTTAACTGTAGAGGGGATCTCAGGCTCAAATGGCTTTTGGATATGGATCCACATAAGTTGATTAGGTTCATGATGTACACTTGGTCAATCCTACATAGAGCCTTTCCCTCAGCCTTAAAACTCACTAAAATAAAAATAGTTCAGAATCTCATTGAAGATAAACTCAAAATAGAGTTTCTACAAAAATTACAATGGGACCTCATGGTTGTTACATGGTAGATAGCTAAACACCATCCACCATCGATCATAAAAATTGATTTTGATTAAGTTATGTACGTAGTATTAGATTGGAAAACATATAGAAGTTATGGGAAATGGGTAATTGGTGGTCAGTCAATGAATAGGTCTAAAATGGAGGCTTTTGATATTTATTTATTCTTGACCTCAAGTGTTGAAAAAAATTTACCATAATAAGCCATACAACTATCCATATATAAAGTCCATTTATTAATTTAACTTGTTATAGAGATAATTTGACCTAATAATGTCTTCAGAGAATTGGTTAGATGGGTGCGGTGGGGGTTGGTGGAAGTGGGATCCCTCATTCTCCTAATTAATTCTTTAATTTCAATTTTATTTCCCATAACATTTTCAATTAGAATCTCCTAACTACCAGGGGTTTTTTAGAACCATAAGAGGGTTATATGGAGAGATAGGAGGAGAAACAAGAGGGTTTTGTGGAGGGTTAGTAGGATGGGCTATTAATTAAAAAAAAAAAAAAAACTAAAAATAGGGTTAAACAATGAAAATAATGAAAAATTAGTGTTAAAAATTGTATATTTTTATCACTTACCTCTTCTACATGGTAACATCATTGATTAAAAGCTTCCTAGGATGAATTTGGTAGCTTTTTATCACTCTTTTGTCTATTTCATATAAAATGTGATCATAAAAGATATAGGAGGGCAAGGAAAATTCCATGTAAAATGATGAATTTGCATTTGGGTTTTTATTTTTTTGTGATATAAGTAACACGATCATGTTATCAACATGATTGCATTATTGAAAATAATAATAACATGATCAAATTATATAATAATGTGATCACATTATGGCTCAATAATTACCAAGCCATAATTTAAATAATGCAATCATGCTAATTAAATAACATAATCACATTATTTATTAACATGGGAATGTTACATAAAATGCCCACAAAATTGTTCCCCAACTTCATTCACTTACCCATAACATAGTGCTAACATGATCAGTTCAATAGACCTATATGCCCTAACACAGAGACCAATCATAACCTTCAACATGGAATTCATTAAGATCCTCCAAGTGATATGAATTCCAATGAAAGTTCCACATAATACATGGTCTCATGACCAAGTTAAAAAGAATGATGTTTATCTCTCAAATATATTTTGATTGTTATCCCCACCAAAGTAGGATAAAAAAAAATCAAAAGTACTAAAAAATCATCCTTATAAGCTAATGCATGAGATTTGGAGTGGGACTCAACCCCCTCACCCCACTTGGCCTATTTTTAAGGCCTAATAACAAGATATACCATATTTGGAAAACTAAAATCAAGACTTCGTATTTATCGAGTAATTTTGTCATTTCTTGCTTAAAAAAAGGATATGAGGTATTTCAATTGGATTTTAATCCCTAACCCTATATATAATGGATAAGGATTCAAATCAAAAATCAAGGGCCTTAGAAACATTATAAAAGTATCAATATTGAAATGAATAGAACAAGATAATAAAATTTTTAAGCTTTAAATCCTCTAGAAAGGAGAATAAGAGGAGAAAGCAAAGTTTGTACATATGATATTAAAAAACTAGCACATTAAAGGCCAAGATCCCATTACACACACCTCTTAGAGACATTAAAGGGAAAATTTATCACATTATTAGGAGACAAATCAATTTTTTATGTCTATATTATATAAGTAGCAATTATAGGATAAGATCCATTACACACACCTTTGATAGGCATTACAAAGAACTTGTGTACACCCTCAATTGGGATACATAAGCAAGAGAAAGTATGGAATATCTAGATCTAGAGATAGACTTCTTAGAGGACTTTAGACACTTATTTTCATATTGATATCCCATTAATGAGAGAATTTTATGTAATAAATAATATCTTTTCATCATTATAATTGATCACTTCAGCCTTTGAATGACCTCAGAGACACATCCTAATATTGGGTGAACTTTATTATCAACTTGATTTATGGATTGTTTTGTTTTTAGTTCTTATTTTTAATTTTATATTTTAAATAACAAATTTTAATTTTTTAAGGTGAATTTCATGTAAAAAGGATTGAAATTGAGAAATTCATTAAAGTATCTGAAAGCTAATTTTTTAATGAGCTTATGCATAAACTATCATTTTCAAATCAAGTTTGGTATTAGATCAGTTTTATAAAGGGTTTAATAACACATTTTTTGCTTTGTGTTATATTCTTCCATCTATTCAATTTATAGTTTAGAAGTGTAGGCTTATTGGTTTTAAAAGTGTAACCATGGGCAAATATATTAAGAAAGAAGGGATTTAGGATATTGAAAGTATAAACAAATAGATTCAAGAGGAAAATTTGGAATTAAGACAAAGATTGTAGCCATTAAAATATGAAATACAAGAGTTGGAAGATTAAATGATTTTCCATGGATAATTTATTATGGGGATCATTCAATATTTATTACTTATTACAATCCAAGGAAGAGATATTGGAAAAGTTATAAAATGGTAAAAAAGTGGTGGAAAAATTGAGCATAACATGTAAAGGAGACCATCCTATACCATAGATTCCTAAACCATGATTGAGGTATGCATAGTAAGTAATTCACCATGTTTTCTTTCTTCCCATCTAGACGTAAATGATTCTTTTGGTGAATTTAATAAGCATACTCAGGGTATTGGCTCCAAATTTCTAATCAAGATGGGTTTTGATGGAAAGGGAATCAACATCCATGGCCAAGGAATGACTAATCACATATAGGTTAAGGAAATACCTCATTATGAAGGTTTAGGATATGTTAGTGTTAAAGGATAAGCTGGATAATTCTCGAAGATAGTTGAAACAAGAGAAGAGTTCAAGCCACTAGCTCTTAAAATACATCCTCTATAAGGAGAAGTCACAATGTCACTCTATGATGATGAGAGTGAGTGTAAGCTAGAAACAAGAAAAGGAAAATAATTTAATCATGGGAACAACATATATAAAAAATTCAAATAATATCTAAAGATGGATGAACATACCAAAGGAGGAGGTATCACATCTTCCCCTAATTATACTTGCATAAAGGATAGCCATATAAAGTATATAATGCATAATTATTCAACTATTTAATTTGATTATGAGAATAATGTATTTGTAATAAAAAAATGGTATGCATATCCATGTTATTTTTATGGAATAGAACCATTGTGTGTCCATGTGTTGGAAGATAAATTACATATAAATGAATTCCATGTCCTTCAAGAGGAAAAATAATCATTGTAAATAACAATCTCAAATTCAAAGTTTGGAGAATGGAAATAAGGTATTATTTTCCAAGAAAAAGGGCAATAACTACTACTCTCATTTTAATATGAGTGTCGATTGGGTTGAAAAGGGTTAGAATCTTCATCCATAACTTCATATAAATATTTGTAAGGATCCACGCAAGAAGGAACTTGTAAAAGCTTCAACAAGCAAGGAGGTTGTTTAAACCCCCACAAAGTAAGAGGTGGCACATGAAAGATTTGGTCAAGTATCGATAGTCTAATAGGTATCCCATGAATAACCCCACCTATCCAAGGAATTTCCCATCAAAAATAACCAACCAAAAAGGAGCATCCATCATATTAGATCGATAATAAATTATTTGGTTTCATGGATAGCCTATTTACATAGTTAAGTTTAGTTTAGAATGTTTATGTATCACATATAAATCACTTTTGGGTTTCCATTTATGACTAAGCATGAAGTAAAATAACCCCATGTGGATGAGATAGTGTGGAGGTAGATCACTAATTGAGAGTGAATATGGTACAACCATCTAATTTGAGAAGCACATTATGATCAACCCATATAAGAGGTTGTATCATTTTCTATTTTGCCTTCTCATGTTCATATCAACATTCATGTTAGTGTGTTTTGCTTTCCATTTCTCTTATAATTTGTAAATATGGGTAAATAGAAATTCCATTGAGAGAGAACTCAAAAATAGGGGTTTCCAAGTTAGTTTTTGGGTTATGAAAGTAGTTGAGAGACATGTTGATGGGCATCTTATAGTATGCACATGATTTGAAGTGTTTTTCCAAGAGGAAGACTAAGCGGCTTGAAATAAGCATGATAAGTGCTTCCATGGTGAGTATAACTCATTAAGAGCATTGTTTTTTATGGATGAATATTGGAATCTATTTTATTTTATTAAAACATGATCTTTGAATGCATGTGTAACTTTTTGTATGCACATTTTGTAAACCTAAGTTTAGGCAATGTTTTTAAATAGAATTGTATTTGTAATCCATTTATGTTGCATTAAATTTTAAGACCCCAAGAAGGGTAAATTATAAAAATGGTGACCTTTTATAACACCACTTACATATTATTCAATTTAATGTTTTGACCTTGTTGGGAATGTTGAGCAACAAGGACAATGTAAAAAAATATCTCCGAATGGGAGAACTTCACCTTAGCCTACAAAAAATGCATTGAAATGGATAAAAGAATATACCAAGAATAATACCAAGATACTAAGAGTGAAATAAGTTTGATTGGTATGTATTGGAGGAAGTCGTGAATGCTCTCAACCTAGTTTTTTAGATTTTACTTTGGATAGTTAGCCTCTAAGAGAGATAAATAAATTTAGCCTCCTATGATCATGAATCAAGGTGAGAATAGTTACTTATGTTGATTTTTCTCATGAATTACTTGATGTTGTAGGAAAAGGTTGTTCTTTAAAAAAGAGAGGAGTGAATTTGAATTTTTGTGGTCCAAAAGCTTTTTAGTGGGGAGGAGTGATCCAAGATGATTTTCACTGGTGAAAAAAATATATTGTCTCTAATATTCCTAAACTATATACGCATCAAAGAGATCACTTAGAGATTTATAATAAAATTTAAATAGGTTAAATGAACATCATATGTTAAAATTATGTCCTATTGAAGGTGGGAGCAAATAGGGGAAAAAATAATGTAGTGCTATCATCATTAGCTGATTGGGCCTATACAACCTAACATGTGGACCAATCATAGCCTTCAACATGAAATTAACAAAGATCCACCATGTGATATGAATTCAAAGGTAATTTCCATGTAATAAATGGTGTCATGACAAGTTACAAGGGATGAATTTTATCTCTTTATAAATGTTTGATTTTTATCCCCACCAAAGTGGGATAAAACATTATCCAAAGCACAAAAATCCTCTTGATAAGCTAATGCATCTGATTTGGAGTAGGGGTTAACCCCCTCACCCCTCTTGGCCTATTTTAAAGTCCCAATAACAAGATATGCCATATTTATCAAACCAAAAGAAATTATTTGTATGTATACCTTATTTAAATAATTTATTGCTAAAAACATAGGATATAAGGCATATTCCAAGGATATTTGAATCCCTAACCTATGCAAAAGGGATAAGGCTTCAACCCATAAACCAAGGTCCTTAGAAACACTATAAAAGGGTAAATGTTGTAATTAATATAACAAGATAAGAAATATTATAAGATTTAAACCCTTTGTAAAAGAGAATAAGAGGATAAAGAAAAGTTTATATATTTGATATTATATGAGTAACACATTGAAGGCCAAGAACCCATTGCATAGACCTCCTAGAGATATTATAAGAAAATTTTATCCTCTTATTGAGAGATAAAGGAATTTTATAATTATATATTATTAGAGTAGTAATTATAGGGAAAGTACAATTGCACATACCTCTAATAGACATTACAACGAACATGTGTAGACCCTTATTTGGGAGAGATAAACAAGAGATAGTCTAGAAGACTCTGAACCAAAGCCAAAGCCAGAGATAGAGTCAGACTTCCTAGATGACATTATAAACTTGTTTATATATTAAAAGCCCATTATTGTGAGAATTTGATGTAAGAAATGGTATTTTTACATAAATTTAATTGATCGATTCAACCATTGAGTAGACTTGGAGACATTGCCTGATTTTGGGTGAAATCTATTATCAAATTGGTCTATGGATTATATATATTGTTTATTACTTTATTTAATTTAAATTTTTATATATTGAATTGTAATAATTTAATCTAATTTTCAATTAAAAATACATGAAATAGATAAAGTCATTAAAGTATCCAAATAAATAGGTATTTAGTGAGCTTGTGCATAAACTACCATTTTTAGAAAATTTAGGAGGATGTTAGTTCATGTAAATGTGATATGTAGCATTGATTTAGCTTATTAAATATTTTTCTTTAAAAATTTGTGACAAGTTTAAAATTCCTACAATGATGACATGTGTCCTTGGAGTGACTTCAAATAAGTTTTAAAATATGGCAAAGTATTTTGAGTATGACCAAGTCTAAATATTGTGAATCCATGAACATTTTTGACATGGATAAGAATTAAGTGTTGAATCATAGTATTAGAAATATGTGAATACATTTTAAGTAATGTGACTAGGCTAGAGAAGTCATGAATTTGTATTCTAAACCTACATGACAATGACCATTATTTTGTAATTTGGCTATGTATAAGATGACTGACTATAGAAGATAGAATAAATTAGATTTAGATATCATGTGAATAAGTATAATTTTGTGTGATCGAGCATGAAATAATGTAAATAAATACTATGATCATAAAAAATGAGAGGACAAACTTGAGATCAAAAATTTAAATCAATTTTTATAAGTAAATATTGTTAAAATAAATTTCCAAAGAGACCTTCATTTTATTTTAATTTTTCAATTATAAAATGAACCAATGCATTAATTATATTAATCATTTTACCTATGTATTTCATCCAAATCACTTGCATAAAATGTCACAAATTAAGATGGAGAAGTAAAGAAGATTTGAAAAATAAATTGACTCCAAACACGTAAATGAAATATGGAATATAAATGAACTTTAAATCATATTTTGATCATCGTGCACTTTCTAAGATAAATTAATTCAAATATATAATGGGTTTGTCTATTTCAAAAGGAATGGGGCATGTTGGCCATAAAAGATGGAAGGTATGCAAGGAAAAAAAATTCAAGTGTTTAGAACTTAGAATTTATGGTTTGACCTTAGATAGGAAAAATAGATCATGGTAGAAAATTTCATATTATTAAAAAATAATAGGACTTGACCAATTTTGACCCCCAAGTCAATATGGTCAACCCTTATAGGTTGAAAATTTTCATAGGGTTATTGAATCTTATATATGGTCTTATAATAGTCTTTTAATTGTCATGTAATGGTTTTCATGTGGTCCTTGACTAACTTTGTTTAAGGTTGGGTCTCTTGTGTACTTGAATAGTCTCAAGGTCATTTATGAGTCATGGTGTTTTCAAGCATAGTCAAAGTCATAAAATGGGTTTGAGTAATTATATAAGGTATTTTTTATGTTTTTAAAGTCATATATTCAAGTATTAACCTTTTATTATGTTGATATGTACCATGATTTATTTAAGTCACCTTTTGGGTTAGTTTTGAGGAATTTTACATCCCAATCTTAATAAAAAATGTATCAATAAGTGTCATAGTGTACCTAATGTTATAAAAGGGTTAGAGAATGGTTAAAACCTTGAAAACATCTAGTTCTACACATAAACTGAGGAAAATACTCCTTTGCAAAAACTTATGGTCACTTGTACAGACTTGAAATATCTGCTTGTAGTTGAAAATAGTTTTAGAGAGTATCTTTAGCTTCCATAAGTTAGATTAAATATTGGGATTGAATTTTAGGTCTCAGAGATTTAGATAATTCTCTCTCCCCTCCATTGTTTTCTTTATAAGCTCAAAAAGACAAAATTCAAATACATGGTATGTAAAGGAGAGAGAAAGTTGGAGGATGAAATTTATGGAAATGATAGGTTCTTATTAATAGTGCATTTTGTGTAATAAGTTTGTATATTCACCTCATCTCATTTATTAATAATTATTAAGAGTGATAGAAGGTCACTATGTTTTATTCATTTAAGTATGGTCTATTTTTGCTCTTGTTTCTTCACTTAAGAGTTTAATGGAGGAGAATGGATTTTTTGGTATGATTTTAAAGGTAAAAGGATTAATTTAAATTTTTGTTTAATTAGTCAAATAAACCTTATGATATGTCTTCTTCAAAGGAACTAGTGTCTCAAGTGTATGGAACATATCATTCCAATGGTAAGCATCTTGTCTAGTTTGAAGTATTGCCAACTTCAAAAGTTTCAAAGTACCTCATTTTTCATGAAAAAACCCTCACTCTTATATGATTCATGTGTTTTATCTTTAAAATTGGTTCCTTCTTGTTAGTCCTTTCAAGAGATATTATGTTTCTCACTCATGAAAGCATGACATTGTGCATGAATAGTTTCCTATAGGATAGGGGCTTAGTTTGGCTCAAATAACAATGAAAAACCAATGAAAGCATAAGTATATGTCATTTATGAAAATTTAATCTTAGGTAATGAAGATGAGACTCATATGTACTCTCTATAAGGACTTAGACAAGCTTCATCCACCCACAAGTTTATAGACCTGTAGGTAGATATTCATAGATCTAGGTTTCATAGTGAAGGTGTTTTAGTAATGGAGATATGTATCTTAGACTTATATATACTATATTAACACTAACTAGCCCCATTTTATCATAAATAAGGATTAATGAGTGAATAGGCTCCTACTCTTGTACATAAGCCTTACATGTAAACTAACTATATAGACAAACCTTTACATAAAAATGAGCTTATTTGGATTGGTATAGTGATAAATAGGAGATATAAAAGTTGATGAAGCATATGGCATGAAAAATGGACAAGAGTTGGCATGATTTTAAAGTTTTATGGCTTAATAAGCTATCTTAGCAGTCCATGCAAACAAAAGCATACCTACAAGTTCTAAACTTGTAGATCCTCATTTTAGACTGAAACCAATTTTTATGAGAATAATTATCTTAGAAACATGACTCATTTTAGACATGATTTAAAGAATTAAAAAATAAATATACACTCATTATATTTTAAAGTTATAAATGGTTGAGGTAACTAATGTCATAGTCACTAGTTGAGTTCACAAGCCTAGTACTCCTCCATAGGTCTATGTATGAAGGTAAGAGGAAAAGTTGTAAAATTATATGAAATGTATAGTGGAATTTGTATGATAGTGGGAATGAACTTACAATTAGGTTTAAATCCTCTAGAATTTTCATAGTCTAGTTGGAAATAATAGGTTTCTAAAGCTCAAATTTTAAGAATTCTACCAAATAGTCACCTACATCTTATTGGATGCAAACATATGAAAGAAGGCATATGTTGTTATAATGTAGAGTCTTGAGAATTAAAAAGAGGATTTATAAACTCTCAAATAGTAACAAAGTCTTGATATTAATTAGTATTTATATTTAAGACCTTGAAACTCAAAATGCCCACAAACACTTAATGACCACCTACAGGTTGGTCTAGATGATCCAAGTTTGTTTCAAGTGTTGAATAAGACATGAATTACACATAGTAGGGATGGAGTTCAGGAGAATTAAAAAGATACATAGGTCACTTGAAGATAAAATTAAACATGAAAGAGTGACCAAACAGATTGGTCAAGACAAAGTTTATTTAAACCATGCACACACATCCAATTCACCTCTTACAAGCCTAACTACCTAAACTAAGGAACATCTGCATGTTTTGATAAGATATAGAGATATAGGAGTAAAAAAATCACTTGAAATTTATTTTGAAGTGATATTATATATTTTATATAGTTTTCACAATCAACAAAAGTTGATAATGTAGATAAGTTTTGTTTAGGCATGGTAAGCCTAACACTACATAGGTAGATCTATAAGAACAGTCATAAGAAATGTGGTTTGATGAAGGTGATATGAAGTCTTGAAGGAATTTTAAAGTTTAATATCTTTTAACATATAATATAAGGACATAAAAAATCAAGGAAAGACAAATAAAGTTCCATTTAAGCTCATAAAACCTCCTCCAATCTCACAAGTGTAAAACTACAATTCAAGACTAACCTTATTCATAGAGATAAATTAATTTTATATATGGTAATGAGGTACCTACACTAAAAACACATGGCATTGGTTGTTATTTTAGGTATTTAACCTACATGAACAAAGACTAAGAACTCAAACCCATCTCTAATGGCTTATTTACAACCCAAGAGCCAACTTACTTCACTTGGAACTATATAGAGGATATTCATGGGAAAATAAGCACCTAGGTAAATTTTGGGATGGTTTTATAGTATAATTTTTTAGCATTTTTTTATGAGTTAAGGCCCTAGGATTTATGAACAATCGTTAAGAACCTAAGTAACTCTAAACCATTTGAAAACCATAGTAAAGACCTAATGTGAGAGACTAGTCCATAGATTGCATAAAATGAATTGGAATTATTCCTAAACATATTTAACATTGTTATATACTCCAAATATATTCTCACCATGTACCTTTTTTGTACTTATAACTTTACCAATTATATTTAATGCCCTAATTTGCAATGTTTTTAGGTGTTTTTTTAGGTTTTTGAGAAATGGATTGATTAACTATTGTAATAGTTTATTTTGGATGTGCTACACATATAAAATCACAAAAAAATCATAAAATACATCCTAGAGATGCTCAAACAAACTTGATTGTTCAAGGCAGTCTTAAACATGCTTAAAAAGAGACTAGGTTTTGAAACTATTTCATGGTTCTCACACTTTCATAGGGTATTAGGAATTAAAATTTGGAATCAAGGTTGGTGATAGGTTGGATAAATTGAATCAAATTATTTTTATGGGTTTCACATGTTTGGGAGTCATTTGGATTAGAAATGCAGTCTTCTAGGCAAGGAGGCCAAATTGAGGCCTAATTAGGGGTGGAGAATAACAAAAAATACTTCCACTCACTCTCAAGATATGTAACTTGTCATGGAGTTGTAAATACATACTAGGTTATTAAAAAGGTCTTAATTTTTCTAATATCATCCATAAAATATCCTACAAAAGGAGGTTTACATAATTTCAGGGTTATAAGGAAAAGAGGCCTAATGGGAGCATAAGGTGCAAGATGGAGTCTTAGGAGTTGTTCCATGAAAAAAATGAATTAATTAAGGTATTATAATGTATTTTAATATCTTTCATGGAGATATAATGCCTTGATTAATTTTAAGTCAAGTTTTGAGCCATTTGGACAAGGTTAAGCATGGAAGATGAAGGGGATTAAAGACACCTAAGCATATGGATGATGATTGCCATTGAAATGTTAGAGTACAAGAGTTTTTAAATGTAGGATAGGTTTTAAATAATATTTATAAAATTATTTCATGGTGAAATTATGAGTAATAATTCTATTTTTCACTCTTCACATGTAAAGAAAGGTAGTTTTGAAGAAGATGACCAAAGTGTCAAGCAAATAATGTAACTCGTACACCACTTAGATGATGAATCATATTTAGAGGAGAGATAAATGTACTTAAAAATATATTAGGACTATTGTATAACTCTATTATTTATTTTAAATCATGTGTAAACTTTGAAATCTCGCTCCTCTATGCGCCATCTCTCTTCCTAATTTCTCTATATAAGCTACCTCTTTTGGCATTATAGAGGATCCAAAAGTTCGTATGGTGAAGCCATGATGAATTTAATACTGATTTTACCTATGAATTAAATATTAAAATTGGTTTTAGTTTCTCAAATTCTTACATAAGTGTTTGAATTAGTCCATTGATGAGTAACAAGTGATATTTCTCTTTCCTTGTACGTATATATCTCTGTCATGCTTATTACAAGTGATCAAATTTATAGTAGGTATTATTAAGTATAACTGATATATTTTTATGATTTAAAGTTAATAATAGGGTTATTATATTCTATTACCATACCTATTAATCATTTTAATTGATAATTACTTTTTATTCTACCTTTAAATTAAAGTATCATGTTATGAAAACCTTATGTTTTGAAATCAGGTTTGTAGTTCTTTCATAATGCAAGTTCAAGTAAGTTGTGGAGTTTATCATGGTGTATCACCTCAATTAGATTATTTTTTTATCTCATTATATCTCTTTTCATTTATATCAATTAGGTTAGTAGTTAGTTATATGTGTTGTGCAAGGGAGTTATCCCTTTAACCTAGAGATTCACCTCTAAGAATTGTCACCCACAACATATGAGGTGTTTCAATACTATTAAAAATTTAAGGAGGCTTGGTTAGTAATATTTAGGTTTAAAATTTGGTTGATAATAGTTTTGGAATTCCCAATGGGGCCTCATATTCTAAGAAGTTTTTAAAGGTGGATGTTGATCTTGACAAATTTTAAGTTGTAAAGCTTCCTTCATATTGTATCTGGTGACTCCAGTAATCATTGGCTCTTGGTTATAGATTAGTGATTAATTTGTATGCATAAGGTAAGGAAAAGATAATATAATAAAGTCATTACATTTGAATTTTTAGAGTTTCCTTACTATTTTTCAAAAAAAAGAGGTTTATTAACACCCATCCATATTAAAAGAAATATTTTATTGCTCATATACCTATTGGAGATTTTTCTTGGGTCAAACTTGTAAAATGTCATCCCCAAGGAACATATCCTTTGTTTCCTTAAATTTACATATTAATTTATGAATTTATCACTATGATGACATTCCTATGTGAGCCCTCAAATGTGAGCCTTCATACATGGGAGAAGTTACCACTAATCCTATTGAACACATAAGAAACATTGCCAAATTTTACAACATACATAACATCACTAAAGAGAATGTTGGTTTTTTATTTTAAGTGGAAGCCCATTTATTGTTATGGTAATTTATCACCCAAATATATTACTACTTGGGATGAATTGGGTGACTCTTTAAGGAGGATATTTGAATATAAATATGATCACATATCCTTGACCTAGAAATTGACTACCATAAAAAGAGAACCTCAAGAGACCATACAAAAATTTAACACAATATTTTAAAAAATTTGGTTAGGATCCAAATATTGGTATGGCCTAATGTACATCATGCTTTTATTTATTATCTTAAAGCTTTAAATAGTGACATATCTATGATTATTCAATCTATGGGAGGGGATACTTTGCCAAATGACTATGAGAATGCTATAAGGGATGATAATTTCCTTATTTAGGATGGTAATAAAGATCATAGAACCACCATACCTTTGTTTATTGATTTGAAAACTCTTATTCCTATTATTTCTCCCATCCCCATACCCAAGCATAAGTAAGTTGCTTCTAATCAGCCAAACAAGTCAAAAAAGGAAGATCTGATCAAGGCTCTTAAAAAATCTCAAGAATAGAATCAAATCCTCAAAAGTTAAAAATAATATTAGAAATAGAGGAATAATCGAGGTGATTTTCAATCTTATCAAGCTCTTAGACTACCTTTTCAAGGTCACTATCAAGGACAAGGGTAGCTAGTTCAAGATAAATAATACAATGGGCATAATCAAAATTATCCTTTTACCGTCAGTTGTACCTATCCAAAACAATCTTATACAATAAAATGGAGAGTATACTTCATGGGAATAGCCTCATGGCTCTTCCACTTATGAAAATGGAGCATTTAATTAAGCTTATATGGCACAATGGGAAACAATGCCTACCATGACATAAGAAGATATGCCTAGTGGAGGAGAGAATAATGGAGGGGATACTAAATAAAATTATACCTTGATGAAATACTATCAAGAGGACTCATGTGTAGTCAAATTCCAAGGTAACTTGAATATATGATCAAATCACATAGCTAAAAACACAAGGTCAAAGAAAAGAGCAATTGAAGATGTAAAAGGGATAAGTGGTGGTCCAAACATGAACTCTCAAACATCTCAAGTAATAAGTATTGAAAATGCAACCATTATGGCTTAGGTAAATAATAAATTCTATAATGTTAGAGATCCTTCTATACCTCCTCCTTTGCATCAAGTGACACAAATTAGTGGTAATGATATAAATTCTAAAAGACATGACAAGTTTGGAATTTATCTTATAAACATTGTTGAGAAAATTAATAAGTTTAATGTAATCATACCAATGTGAGATTCATTTTCCATACCTAGATAAAGATACTTTATCCAAAATGAGCTCTCCAAGTTCAATGCAACACCTAGGTAGCCTAGTGAAAGAGGGGAAGTTTTGGAAAATGAATTTAAGACTAAGGATGGGTATCCAACCAAAACCAAAAGGAAAAATAAACCTCATCCCTTCTACCTCTCAGTTATCATTAGATACTCATTAATTAATAATTGTCTAGTTAATAGTGGATCAAGTAGTTTGATCATACCAAATCAAGTAATTGACAATCTAAAATTGAAGTATGAACTAAACTCAAAAGGGGTATTATAACTAGATAGATCAACTACCAAAATAGTTGGAATCATCAAAGGTTTGTAGCTAACTCTTCATGATTATCCTACTTTATCTATTTCTCAAGATGTGGTGGTTGTAAATGTGCCACCTCACTTTTCTCTTTGCTTATCAAGAAACTTTATTCTAAAATTGAGGTGTACTTTACTTTATATGGGTCTTATATGGAATATAGGACCAAGTATGGTGTAAAAGTTTCAATTAAGTCTAAACCTTTGAAAATTTCCATGCAAATCCTTATGTGGAAAAACCATCTAACATGAATTGTACTATTATTGATGATGGAGATCAAGTCAGAGTAAAAGAACCAACTACATCTCTAGATGGCATACCTGATCTTTTTCTATATGAATGGGGTAAGAAGAATCATGAGTTTGACACTTTTAAGCATATTAAGGAAACTAATATAGGATTTTATTATATGCATGAGAAAGGAGAAAACATACTAGCAATTTTAAAGATTGATGAAGATGAAGAAGGAATGTGGAATTATTATTTGATGGTTTAAGGACTAAAAATAGAGTAGGGGCATATATAATTCTTGTTTTTACTTCCAAAGAGAAGTAATATTCTTCCATTAGGTTCTAATTTGGATGTTCCTATTTCATGTAAATTTTCAATTAAGTTCTAAAAAAAGAGAGAAAAGAAACTCAATATGGGCATGGTTGAAAAACCTATTTGGTTATACACATGCTGAATTAGAAGGTTGTGAAGAGATCCTCTTTGGATTTGGAGAAAGACCTATAGATAAGAAAGCACTAAAGAAAACTTGTTTGTTAGACATATATTTGGGTGGATTACTTAGTGATAGCTAGATCTCATAAGTGAGAGCTTCCTTAGGGGATGTCGATCCACACATTTCAAATAATCAATTTCAAAAAACTCAAAAGAAGTTACTTACATCAATTAAGGAAGATTAATAAAATTGAACACAAGAATTCTTGTTAATAAAATAAACTAAAAAGGATCAAATTAGTCATATACTAATTAATACTAGTGTTAATGAGTTGGGGTATGCTTCAAAAAAATTTAAAGAGGTCCATGAGTGATCAAAAACATAGAAAACTAGATTTTATTAGATGTAGGTGGGTGAAAATAGGTTGTTAGTTTTTACTACCACAAGTGACTGTCAATGGTTGGGGTGACCATCAATGGTTAAGGTGACCATCGACGGTCAAGCTAACCATCAGTAATTGACTATGGAATTTTGGGTTTAACAAATAGATGAATGATACGATCCCATAGATGAATTTTAAGATTTGGGTAAGGGATAGATTTATTACAAAATATAATTAAAGCACATGAATGTTGAAAAATAATTACTTGCCTTACTAGAAGTCATTTGGGTGGGTGGTTGGTGTAGTTATCCTATTGATGGAATCTAGCCTAATTTTGGTAAAGTAAAGGTACTTGAGATCTTGGTTGAGAGGTGATGACAAGTCATATCCCAATAATATGGTTGATAATTTTGATTATGTGAATTGACATGTAAAAGAAAATTTTTAGATGCCTGAGCTCCTAATAATTATTGTAGATGATTTGACCTCCCAGGTCTCTCTCTCTCTCTTATAGGCACAAGCAAGAATTGGAAGTGAAGGTGTAACTAGGTCATCTAAATATAATTTATCCATACAAAGGCTTTAAACTATAATTAGATAGGTTATATTTATAAAAATAATGTGGGTGGTTTTCATGTTGTTTGTTAAGAGGTGGATTTTGATGATCAATAGTCAAGGGTTTTAGGGGTTGACCATCGATGGTCACCCTGACCATGAATGGTTAGGGTCATTAAACTTGGTGAAACTATGTTTGGATGGGTTTGGTGAGGCCAAATTGATGTAGGTTCATCCCAAGGGGGTTCTATGTAGGTCCAAGGGTATTTTTGACATTCAAAATTGTAGGTGTGTATATTTCTAATGTGTACATTTTCCCTCTTTTTATTGTGTAGCTTGCATGAATGAACTACAAAATAAAAGAAAAGTATGTGCTAAGGATCTAGTTGCCCTGAGAGTTGGAAGAGGTGTTCCCCCTCAAACCAAGATTTGGTGGGGTGAATCTGAAGTGAGTACATGTTTGATAAATGGTATATGGTGAGTCACAAGGTGGTGACATAAAGTTAGGCATTTGAGATGCAAAAATGTGCACAAAATGTGAAAAAAAGTAGTGATAGCCAAGATTGTGCATAGACTTGGTTATAAATGTGGGTTAAAAAATTAAAATTAGGGTCAGTGCTAAGAAGGACAAGTGATAAGTGAACCACATGACTGCCTATAGGCATGGTGGCTGGGAACACTTGTAAATACAAGTCTTTTAAGTGATTTTTTGTATTTGATGGGTATCCAAGGTAGGAAGTACTCTCAAGAAAAGAAAAGAAAATGTCATGTGTTTTAGGTATTCAAGGTAGGAAGTGATCCTAGTGAGACAAAAGTAAGGCAGTATGTGTGATGTGGTGCAAAATACAAAAGGGGTCAACATGGCAATGTTGTCACTATGTTCAAAAGACTAGGCAATAAGTGTCATAAAATTACATGCTAGATGGGCCAAAAGAGACCAATGATGATGTGATAAGGTGGTCAAGATGGTGAGAGAAAGGTATTTCCAAAATTAGGCAAGAGCTTAGTGTAGTTGTGTTATAAATTAGTAGGTTATAGTTATAAGTGAAATTGGGGCTATTTAGGGTGTCTTGACCATCGAGAATCAGGGTCCCTAAAAGGTGACCATCGATGGTTAGGGGAAACCTTAAAAATATGGATGGGTAAAAGTGAAAAACAAAAGTAACTTTATCATTATTACCAATGTGCATTATGGACCCTATCTCTGGTGATTTTGGCACTTATTAGAGGAAGGTGTTTACTGAGGTGGGTGTTGTTTGTTAGCTAGAGGCATGTGGGTAATTACATGGGTTCAAGATGTAGGGAGCATGAGGATGTAGTCAGGCATCTACTAATGGGATCAAACCATAAATGAGGTCATAAACTAAGGTAGGGATGCATTAAAATTACTAGATTAGGCTTGTTTTGTATTGTTGGATTTCCTTTGGGGTAGTTCTAGAAATGTGAGATTTTGCCTATATGCCCTAAGTAGGTTTTTAGGGGTTTTTGGAAAATTGGTGGGTAGAGTGTCAAATTGATAGGGTGGGTGGGTGATTTGGGTAGCATGATAGCTAGTTAGAGTGTTTAAGCTAGTGTTTAGCTTGATTGTTAACTATTTGGGACTCTTGGGGTTTTGGGTATTATGGCCATGGAACACTACAAGTGACCATCACCAGTCAGGTCTGATCATTGATCATTGACACCCTTGGAATTAGGGGCCTCCAACCATCACCAGTCAACATGATCACCAATATTTGGATAGGCTAGGTTAGTTATTTTAGGGTTATGCTTAACAATTAGGGTTAGGGTAAGTGGTTAGGTTTAGATTAAGGGTAATGGGTTGAGAAGCAAATCTAGTTTTCTAGGGGGTAATTTAGCCAAGATGAGATAGGTGAGAAAAAGTGATAGAGGAGTAGGTCAAGCACCAAAAAGGTAGGGTAGATAAGCCTATTAATAATAACTAAGCTTAGTGTTTGGTTTAATGAAAGCTAGGGAGTAGATCTAGATAAATAATTGTGTGCCCCGTATCTTCCCTATGCTTGTTAATGGGATGACCACAGATGACTAGGCACATATAGAGGAGGTAGGGCTAGGATCAATGAGGAACTACCAACATGTGCCTAGAGATGCATATATGATTATAGCACTCATCAAGACATGGGATCCTACTACTAATACCTTCTTATTATGAATTAGGGATATGACTATTCTCCTAGAGGATGTACATAGGATTACTCAGTTCCCACTATATGGCAAGGTATTATACCAAATAGAGCAAGAGGAGTAAGATGAGTATGTGGAGTATTTGTATGGGGATGATAATGACCAGGTTTGATGGCATTGTAGAGGGTTTCGATATATAGTGTTGTATGAGAGAGATCCATAGGAATGAAGACTTATGAAGATGATAATGATCATCGTTACATGCTTTGGGCTCCTAGATTATAGTAGCGAGAGGTTTCTTTATGTATTACTAGCCATTTTGGTTGAGTTTCTGCTTGAGAGGATAATGTTTGATTGGGTCCTAGTTTTTTTGGTTTAGATTTATAGGGATTTATGGGGTTTTAGACACCATAAGAGATATGGTATCAGTGTGGGCTTGATTCTTCATTGTTGGGCTTATAATCACCTCCAAGTTTTGAGGTTGATGGGATTTCTATGGGTAGGGTACACATAGCTTGAGTTCCTTATCATATTCATGAGATAGAGAGATGACATGGGTATGTTAGGGGTAGGAGGTGGCAAACATGACATTGAGTGGTTCAAGGGTGCCCTAAGTGTATTGATAGCTAGGGATATTACCTAGAAACCATATTTATAGTTTTCAATTTGGCTAGGCTACAGGAGGTAGACCCTTACCATGTAGAGTTATCAGTGGATAATATGTCATAGAGAGGGTGAGGTTGAGTTGATTCCATTCAACTAGGTGTGGTGTTAGTTTAGCTTGATATAAGGTGTACTGGGTCCACATCCCTGGTATAAGAGGTAGGATTCCAAGGTTCAATTATTAGTGCCTCAACCTACCCTGATAGTTCTAGATGGTGGTTTTGAGGAGATTCTTAATAGAGACCATATGGATGATGTAGGATACATAGATGGTTATATATCTTTATACCAACTAATTTATGCAACAACAAATATGGGTGGAGATGATGGAGGGGTGGGGCTGATGGTTGTAGATCCAACCAACTAGTATGGATAGGGAGGGGTAGTGTTGGTTATGGCCCAAGATCAAATATAGGTGTTGAAAGGATAGGTGGTGACACTACAAGGCCAAATCACCATATTTTAGGGTTAGCTTAACACCATTATAGGTGAGAGAGACTAGGCAATGGCATACCTAGATACAATTATGCAATAGAGGGACCTGCTGAGATAGAGGGCTGGAGCAGGTGTAGTAGTAAGAGGGCCACTAGGGATAGTGTCATAGTCATGGTACCTAGCCACCATAGAGGAACTCAGATACTATGAGGTGATGGTGCTAGACCAATTGTCCTAGGACATGAGATATGTAGAGTATAGAGCTAGTTTGGTCACTAGGCCCTTGATAGTTACTCTATGTTAGTGGGCTACTATAGTGGGTTAAGTAGGGGTACCATTACTAGGTATGGGTGTAGGCATAGATGGGGCCAGTGGTAGTGGTTCAGGCCTATGATTATATTTAAATGTGTTATTATGATGTTCTATTTTGATATCAACTTGTGTGTGGATGAAGTGAGATGTATATTTTTTGAGAGAGTTGATACATTGTTACATGTATTATTTTTGATGATTCGATGTATATGATGTATGGTTTTTGATGTTATATATGATGGATGCTTATGGCTCATGTGGTGCTCATGTTTATGATTATGGTTATGGCTTATGGTTTTTGAGTTGTGGTGTATGATGTTAGTGTTCTAGTTAGTATCATAAGCATGTGATGCTAGAAAAATATTTATGATGTTGTGATTTTGTTCATGGATATGATAGGATGTGTTATTGATGGATGCATGTTATATGATAATGTAATGGTTTCATTTATGGTCATATAGATGGAATGGTAAATGGTATATGCTATGATGTCTTGCTCATTAATTTGGTTTATGCTTATAAGATCATATGATGTGATAATTTTAGATGGATAGGCTGATGTTTATGGTCTATTATGACATGCTTACATTGTGTTTGGTGCATAGAGAGATAGATGGTGTTGCTTGTTGACATAATTGATAATGTTCATGCTTTTGATGTGATGTTTATTTTTCATGTTCAAAGAGGTAGAATGTGAATATGGTTAAAGATGAAAATACATGAAGTAAGTAGGTAAAAAATTAGATGTGTGGTGAACATAAACGGAACCTCCAACAAGGCTCAACTATATGTTTTCTTCAAGAATTTAAATGATGAATAGAAATCTCCACAAACAGGCTAAATTATATGTTTTGAACAATCATTTTCTCCACACAAAATATCATCCAAGGATTCTTCTTCATTCTGGACAGTTTACTCATGAAGCATAAGGCTAAAATCCCATTTAATTCTTGGACAAAACATCAAACTCCAAACCGGCTAAACTGAAATCAAATACAAGTACCTTAGCACTTTCACAAGGAAGGAGTTCATCACCAACCAGAGCAAGCAACTTCTCATTGGCTAGAACAGGACGATTTAGTAAAATTAAGGAACTAGACCGTAGAACATCATGTAATCCGATCTTGTGGCTGAAAGTAATGAGCCCAAACAATGATCCTGGTGCTAGGGCCTCCAAAGCGGAAAGTAGAGTACTCTTAACAAGCTCCAAAAATTCCTTAGAAGCAATCACAAAAATAATAAATCAGTGTTCTCTATGCAGCGTGTTGAATGCATTTTACAAAGTAGTGTAGCTTCACTCCAATTGGCATACATCTGGATCATTTGTTCTGCACTCAAAGTGCAGATCTAGAATGTTGGATAAACTGTGTTATAATAAATCAGATAAATGAAACATGTCAAGTCGACTGTAGCAACATAGACCCAATGTTTGTATTTAATACTTACAACTTGTCTACAAACAACAAACAACCTTTTCAAATATTTGATCTTAGAATTGATTGCACACAAAAAGGAAACATACTTTATTAATATTACAGGAATATATATATCTGATGTTTGTCTGCACATTGTAGATCTCTCCCACACCCTTCATTCACACAATATACATATCCCTTATTTTTGCATGAAAATCCCCATACAAAACCATATTTACTCAACTTAGATACTTAATTCTATCCTAGGCTTCACGCAACAACCTCCCCAAAATGAATAAAACAGTTCTTTTATCATAAGAAAACTCAAACTACTAAATAATTAACCCAACAGTCTTGATTTCATGCCTAAAGGGTACTTAGCCAAATTAAAAAATTTGAAAACTAAAGAAATGGAGGGAAATCAACATGATAAATACATTCCATGAAGATGCTCCTGCATCATTCTTCCAAGGAGCAAAAGAAGTATTCTTTACTTGTTGTTTTTCTTCATCAATTCTTCTACACTTGTGCCTAGCTTAAGGATGTCATTTGCAATCAACCATGTTGCATCTTTAGCTGGTAGATTCTTCCACTTAGTTAGATACCTGAAATATTCATTGCCCCTTGTCTTTTTAACCTCTTTCTTGTCTAAAATTCTCTCAATCTCTTTTGGCACTTCCTTTGGTAGTTGTTGCTCCCATTGGATAAATTCATCTATCCCTACTTCAATCTCTTTAGCTAGTTGTCCTTCATATTTGTATGGATATAGATCTGCAACATTAAAGATTGGAGAGATTCCAATCCCTTTTGGCAATTCTATTTCATATGCATTATTTGAAAACTTCCTTATTACCTTGCATGGTCCTATTTTCTTTACCTTTAGCTTGTTGTATTCCCTTTTTGGGAACCTCTCTTTTCTAAGGTAAGCAAGAACAAAGTATCCAATAGTAAAACTGACCTCTCTTTTCTTTTGATCTACTCTTATCTTGTACTTGATGGTGTTTTCTTCAAGTTTCTTCTTTACCTATTCATGCAAATTTTGCATGGCATTGGCAAATTCTTCTACGTCAACACTCCTTGTCTCCATGCTACTTAGATTTATTAACTCATACACACCTCTGGGATGCATTCCATATGTAATTTGAAATGGACTCAATCCTGTACTTCTGTTAGGAGAATCATTATAGGCAAATTCAGCTTGTGCAAGTGCAAGATCCCATTGTTTTGGATGCATACTTACCAAACTTCTCAAGATGTTGACTAAGATCCTATTGACAAACTCTATTTATCCATCAATTTGGGGGTGATAGGATGAATTGAAACTCAATTGTGTACCCAATTTATTCCATAAGGTTCTCAAAAGTGTCCAACAAATTTGGTATCCCTGTCAAAAATAAGGCTTCTCGGTAATCCATGAAATCTAACAACATCTTGAAAGAATAGATTAGATATGTGAGTAGCATCACTTGTTTTTTAGCATGGAATAAAATGAGCCATCTTTGAAAACCTATCTACCATAATAAATATGGAGTCATGACCTTTTTGAGTTCTTGGCAAACCAAGTACAAAATCTATACTTATTGAATCCCAAGGCCTATTTGGAATGGGTAGTGGCTGGTACAAACCTGCATTTTGACTACTTCCCTTGGCATATTGGCATGTTTTAAACCTTTCAAAAAATTTATTGACATTAGTACCCATACTTGGCCAATAGTAATGAGCACTCAATTGTGCTAATGTCTTATTCTACCCAAAATGTCCTGATAAGCTACCACTATGCTTTTCCTTCAACAAATTCTCTCTCATGGAAATCTTGGGAATGCAAAGTTGGCTACCTCTAAATAGAAGATCCTCTTGGACCATGAAATATATCCAAGGACTTCTATCAACCCCCACTAGATTCATGCAAGCTTCATATGGTTCCTTGAAGTCTAGATCTTCCTTATATAGCTCCTTCAAATCTTTAAATCCCAAAATGCTTACTTGAGATTCCTACATGATCAGATTCCTCCTGCTTAGAGCATCTGCAACCTTGTTAGATTGTCCTTTCTTGTGCTTAATAGTGAATTTGAAGCTTTGTAAAAATTTAACCGATTTAACATGCTTTTGACTCAACTTATTCTGATTGCAAATGAACTGTAAAGCATAATTATCAGTGAACAAAACAAATTCTTTAGGAAAAAGATAGTGCCTCCATTTCTTCAAAGCCTATACAAGAGCATAGAATTCATGTTCATAGGCTAAATAATTATTCTTAGCATCACTTAACTTCTCACTAAAGTATGCTATAGGCTTCCCATCTTGGCTTAAAACAGTGCCTATTGCAGTTCCACTATCATCACATTCTACTTGAAAAAGCTTATTAAAATCAGGCAAGGTTAGGATTGGCTCTTCAGTTACCTTCTTTTTCAATAATCTAAAACTCTTATCAGCAGCCTCAGTCCAACAAAAAACTTCTTTTATCACCTTTGATTGTTTCTATCATTGGAGCAACAATTCCACTAAAATTTCTTATGAATTTCCTATAGAAGCTAGCCAAGTCGTGAAAGCTTCTTACCACATATGTGCTCCTGGGTGTAGGCCACTCAAGTATAGCCTTAATCTTCTACTTATCCATCTTCAATCCTTCTTTTTAAATCACAAACCCCAAATATATCAATTTTGTCTTCAGGAAACTACACTTTTTAACATTGATTAGCAATTTCTCCTCATGTAGCTTACTCAATACCATCCTTAAATGTTTCAAATGATCTTCCTTAGTTTGACTAAACACCAAAATATCATCCAAATACACTATCACAAACTTACCAGTGAACTCCTTAATCACTTCATTCATCAGCCTCATGAAGGTGCTTGGTGCATTGGTTAGTCCAAATGGCATGACTAACCACTCATAGAGTCCATCATTGGTCTTGAAGGCTATTTTCCATTCATCCCCTTCTCTTATCCTAATCTGATGGTAATCACTTTTCAAGTCTATTTTAGAGAAATATGTAGCTCCACTCAAACAATCAAGTAAATCATCAATTCTAGGCAATGGAAATCTATACCTGATAGTAATCTTGTTGATTGCTCTGGAGTCTATACACATTCTCCAACTCCCATCCTTCTTAGGACTCAACACTATGGGTATAGCACAAGGACTTAAACTCTCTCTTACCAATCCTTTGTCTAACAATTCTTGAACTTGGTGCTTGATCTCTTCATTTTCCTTTGGTGTCAACCTATAAGTAGCCTTGTTTGGAAGATTTGCTCCTAGAATCAAGTCTATGTGATGGATAATGCTTCTCAATGGTGGTAAATCATTAGGTAAATCATCTACCACAATGTCAATTTACTCATTCAACATATCTTGAATCTCTAACAGCAAATCAATCAACTTAGTACTAGTGACTACACTCCTTGGCTTACCAATCACAACAAAGTTTACCTTTTCTTTCTTCATTTTATGTAGAAACTCTTTACCACTCATTATCAATACTTTATAATTCTATCCTACAATAGCAGCAGCCTCTTCTTTCAATGGTGTGAGTGTATGCTTGATCCCATCCTTTTCAAACATATATGTATTCTACCTTCCATCATGCATGGCCTTCTTGTCAAATTGCCAAGGCCTTCCAAGTAAGATATGACATACATCCATGGGCATGACATCACATAAAATCTGATCCTTATATGTTCATATATAAATATCTAATTTACATTTTTCACTTATTAAGAGTTTGTGTCCTTTTTGTAGCCAAGAGACTTGATAAGGTGTAGGATGTACCTCCTTCTTCAAGCCTAGTTTCTCCACCATCTCAGTTGACACAAGATTGTTAGTACTCCCACTGTCTATGATGACCTTGCAGCATTTCCCCTTACTTTTACATGTGGTTCTAAATAGATTTTTCCTTTGAGGTGGTTCTACAACTTCTTTGTTTGGCTTCAACAAGATTCTTTTCATCAAAAGAGACTCACCTTCTTCTGGGGTATCTTCATAAGCTGCTGCAACTTCTTCACTTTGGGTCACATGTACACCCCTCTCATGGCTGGTAGAAGGGTTCTCTAGACACTCATATGCCCTATGTCCAGCATACTTGTTGCACCTAAAGAATTTGCCCATGAATCTTCCTCTTCTTCTTTGATATCCTTGGTATGGCTTTCTTCCTCTTGGTGTATAGCTGCCTCTTGAGCTTTGTGAGTTGTTGGCCTCTTCTTGGGATGTTTGTAGCTATCTTCTACCTCCTTAAATTCCTCTACCTCTGATGGACCTACCCCTTCCTCTTGAGAAGGATGTTTGTTTCCTTGCAATCTTCTCCTTAGCTTTCAAGGCAAATTGATATGCCTCCTCAACTGTCTTAGGAATGAGAAGACTAATCTCATCTTGAATCAAAAATTTTAAACCATTAGTGTATCTAGCTACCTTCTCTGTGTCATCCTCAATATGACTTGATCTTATGGTTAACCTGTAAAACTCTTCAGTGTATTCTTTTATAGACATCTCTTTTTGCTTCAAATTTTGTAATTGCTTAAAAAGATTGGCTTGATAATCTTTAGGCATAAACTTACCTTTCATTTTTGCTACCATTTTGTCCTAGCTTCTGATCTTTGGCTTCCCTTTCCTCCTCCTTTCTTCTTGCACTCCATCCCACCATAGGGATGCATGGTTCTTTAGTCTTGTCATGGCATACTTGACTTTCTTATCATCTTCTTCAATTCCTTCATACTCAACGTATTTGTCTAATGCACTAATCCAATCAATTAATTCTTCCACATTCAAATTACCTTCATACATTGGAACCTCCATTTTTGGCTTTGTGTTCACCTTCATAATAGCTCTAATCAACCTATCTTCAGCTATTTCTTCTTCCACCACCAATTCCTCCTCTAGTGGCTCCTCTTCTCTATCACTGACTTCATCCATGTCAGTGCCTCTTCTTTGAGCCATCTCTAGGTCTTGTATCCTAGTTGTCAGGTTCCTAATCTCTTCTACCAATGCAACCTATCCTCTCAGTCTCCTTCCTATAGCTCCACCTCTATTCCTAACTCTCATGGCCATCTTGCCTCTTCTTCAAAAATCATGTTCTTCTTCTCTTGGATCTTTAGATTGTGCACAATCCCTTGGGCTCTGATACCAAATGGTGAACATAAATGGAACCTCCAACAGGGCTCAACTATATGTTTTCTTCAAGCATTTAAATGATGAATAGAAATATCCACAAAGAGGCTAAATTATATGTTTTGAAGAAACATTTTCTCCACACAAAATATCATCCAAGGATTCTTCTTCATTCTAGACAGTTTACTCATGAAGCATAAGGCTAAAAACCCATTTAATTCTTGGACAAAACATTAAACTCCAAACTAGCTAAACTGAAATCAAATACAAGTACCTTAGCACTTTCACGAGGAAGGAGTTCATCACCAACCAGAACAAGCAACTTCTCATTGGCTGAAATAGGATGATTTAGTACAATTAAGGAACCAGACCGTAGAACATCATATAATCCAATCTTATGGCTGAAAGTAATGAGCCCAAACAATGATCTTGGTGCTAGGGCCTCCAAAGCGGCAAGTAGAGTACTCTTAACAAGCTCCAAAAATTCCTCAGAAGTAATCACAACAATAATAATTTGGTGTTCTCTATACAGCGTGCTGATTGCATTTTATGGAGCAGTGTAGCTTCACTCCAATTGGCATACATCTGGATCATTCATTCTACACTCAAAGGGAAAATCTAGAATGTTGGATAAACTATGTTATAATAAATTAGATAAATGAAACTTGTCAAGTTGACTATAGCAACATAGACCCAATGTTTGTATTTAATACTCAGAGCTTGTCTACAAATAGCAAACAACCTTTTCAAATATTTGATCTTAGAATCAATTGCACACAAAAAGGAAACATACTTTATTAATATTATATGAATATATATATATATATATATATATATATATATATATATATATATATATATATATATATATATCTGATGTTTGTCTGCACATTGCAGATCTCTCCCACGCCCTCCCTTCATTCACACAATATACATATCCCCTATTTTTGCACAAAAATCCCCATACAAAACCATATTTACTCAACTTAGATACTTAATTCTATCCTAGGCTTCATGCAACAACCTCCCCAAAATGAATAAAATAGTTCTTCTATCATAAGAAAACTCAAACCAATGAATAATTCACCCAACAGACTCGATTTCATGCCTAAAGGGTACTTAGCCAAATTAAAAGATTTGAAAACTAAAGAAATGGAGGGAAATCAACATGATAAATACATTCCATGAAGATGCTCTAGCATCAATGTGTAGGAAAGCAATAAGAATCATGAGAGATATATCCACATGAACTAATAAAAGATAATAAAAAGGAACACAATGCCTTTTCATTGCTAAGGACTAAATCAAAACCCAAATATGGATTGGCTTAGTGAATAAAATCCTTTAAGATGCTTTGCATTAGCATGCTTTGGTTAGTAAATAGGTATCTTGATCACATTGTGTCAAGTAAGCTCATAGTCTCATGTACATGAGATGTGGAGGGAGAATGTGTGAAAATGGAACTGTTATTGAGACTAGTATACCTTTTTTATAAGTTTCTAAAGTGGTAGTATAAACAAGTCTATATTCACATATAAAGTGTAAGCTTATTGATGTGGGAAGTCTACTGAGGAGAGATATTTACAACTTTTCAAGATTATTGTATTTATGAGAGCTACTTTCAGCTTTTAAAATTATTTTATATTTGCTTTGGGGTTTTTTCTATTTTTCTTTTGTTTTAGGGTTTGGGAAACTGATCAATGTGAGAAGCTTCTAAAAAATTACTAGATTTAATAAATAATTTACTCAGCCATCTTTCAAGGGAGTGGCCTAAGTTTATGTGCATAGTTTAAATGCTTTTTATAGTTGTCTTTCAAGGGAGTAGTCCACCTTATGTTTGGCAATTTTAGATGATTTTTCAATAGTTATCCTTCAAGGGAGCCATCTGTGAATGCTAAGAATGACTCATAGGTTATTTATGACTTTTGATATTATTTTCACTTGACATAAAATTGCTTATACATGCTTAAGAGATTACCTTTATGAAGGTAAAACTAGGTTGACATGAAGGTCTAGTCAATGAAAAATGGGTATAGGTGGCAATGACCATAAGAATTGATTTTAAAGAGATGGGAAGTACTATGAGAATCATGCCAATGATAGAGCCATGGTACCCATAGTTCAATACTAAGCTATAATTTTGATTGATAATCACATGTTTTAGTTTTAGTTGGTTACCCCTAAAAAGAGGGAAGTGAATATGGTTATAGGGGATGAGCTTAAGTTAGACAAATGATGATTGTGATACCTATTTAAAAATAAAAGGGATGTAGATGTGAAGCATTAAGTTTCTCAGGTTATGGTATGCATTTGAGAGAAAAAAATGATAATCTCTTGATCCATACTTATGATTTATGATGTAAGGTTTAAGCCAATTGAAATCAAATTTTCCCCTTTTTCTTTTCTTCATATTAGTTTCATGTTGATTTTTTTTGAGAACAAGATCTCCAATATTGAATTTTCAGAATTTTAAGTGTTTTTCATAGGCATGTTTGATTTATTCTTGATAGACACAAAGATTGGAAAGGGAGACCAATTTATGCTCATCCAGTAGCTCAAGTTAATCTAAACATTCTTGATGACAGTCATTTTCCAAAATAAAATCATGAAAAGATATGTGAAGAGAAGGTATTTGGACTTCAAAGGGAAATACAACATTGGCTCCAAACATGAGAGACAAATGTGCAACACTTTTAGGGGTTTGGATTCTTGTACAGTATGCCAATAAGGTGAAAGGGATATCCAAGTGTCAATCCTGACCTGAGACATTAACCATTTTAGTATGCATGTTGTTAAGGGTTTTATTAGAGGCTTTGACTTATCCATTTGTTATGGGTGATAAGGTGATGAAAAGCTAAGTTTAATACCAAATAAATCACAAAGGACCTACACTTGTTTATTTTTGAAGGATTTACCATTATCGATGATTAACTTATGGGGCACATCGAAACAAGAAATGATATGATGGGTGATAAATTCAATGATATTTTCATCTTTTGTCAAGATAAGAGGAATAGTTTCCACCCATTTGGTAAAATATTTAGTCATGGTAATGATAGAATGATGTTTTTTTGAAGTATGGGGGTTGATTTCACTGATAAGGTTCAGACCCCATTATTAAAAGGGCCAAAGTTTATAGAAATGTGAATACTATTTATAAGTGTGTGATGTAAATTAGCATGTTTTTGACACTTGACACACTTTTTCACATAATCATAATATTCTTGGTTAAGGGTGGGTTAGTAATAGCCTAGGTAGAGAATGCACTTAGCCATAATGAGTCCATTAAAGTAGCCCACACATATACCCTCATGTGTCTCCTTGATAGTGTGAGAGGATTTTGGACCATGCAGGCAACATAACAGGAGGCCATAAAAACCCCATTTATAACTAATTCCTCCTATAATGGTGTAATGGGAGGTCCTCTAAATAAACACCCAATGGGCATTCCTAGATATTCCAAAGGGAACTATGTTAAGATGAAGGTAGTTGAAGTTTTTTTGATACCAAAGGTTAGATAAAATCTCTTCCACACTAAAGATGGTTGGAGTGTCTGATTTGGTGTAGGTAGGTTTGGTAAGGTGATGGATAATGACTGATAGTTTGGATTCTAAAGGCATTGATAGGATATGAGAGGAAAGAGAATCCATGGTATTGACAAACTTGTTGGTAGATCATGGGGTGGTTTGAATATGGTAGTGTTCAATTGATGTTAGGAGTTTTATAACTAATTGTCTATGTAGTTGCATCATTTCATTCTTACAATGGTAAATGGCATTGACATGGTTGACCACAAGTTGGGAGTCACCAAAGATGTCGATTATTCTAACTCTTAAGGCTGAGGTAGTTTAGAGACCTATTATTAGGGCTTCATACTCAACCACATTATTGGTGCATTCAAAGTTGAGTTTAAATTATAAAGGAAGTGGTTCACCAATAAGGGGTATAAGGATGATACCAACTCCCCCACCCAACTGACATTTGGAACCATAAATAAACATGGTTACATGATTGGTAAAATCTACTTGACATAGACTTATGATTGACTCATCTAGAAATTCAAGAGGGGGAGGTAGGGTATATGATAAGGGTGCATCAACCAATGGGTTAGAAAGACTTACCCCTTTATTGATTTATACTAGAGGAAATCAAGGTCAAACCCATCTAAAATCATGAGCCACTTAGTCATATGTTGGCTTTAGTATGGTTTGGAATGTATTTACTTGAGTGGGTTGGTATTAGTTATGATAAAATTTTTGTGGTTAAGAAGAAACTAGCAAAGTTTGATGGCCATAAATACTAGATCCAAGCAAAGTTTCTTGATATGTGTGTACCAAGTATCATACTTGACAAGTTTGTAGCTAATTTAATAGATAGCTTTCTCTATATGGTGTTTATCCTAATGGACAAGCATTGACCTTAGGGAATGGTTAGTGACAGAGATATAAAGGTGGAAAGGTTGGTCATCCTTAAGAGGTGTGAGGATAGGTGGATATAGAAGGTACTCTTTGATTACATCAAAGGATTTTTGACAATCAACATTCCACTTAAAAGAGTTTTCCTTTTTCAAGAGGTGGTGTAAGGGTTGACACCGATCAGATAATTGGGAGATAAAATGAAGAATGGATTGGAGCTTTCCCTATAAACCATGGAGTTGCTTAAGATTGGTTAGAGGTAACATCTTGAGGATGGATTTGTTCTTGGCCAGGTCAACCTTGATCCCTTCAAGGAAAATGATGAAGCCTATAAGTTTTCCTGACAAGACCCCAAAATTACATTTCTTGGGACTAAGGTAGACATGATAATGGTTAAGTAGTCTTGGTGAAGTTTGGACTTTTTGAGAAGGTCATCCACATAGTCTTCAATGGTTGTATGGATAAGGTCATGTAAAATATAGTTCATGGCACATTGGTAGGTTACACCAACATTATTAAGACTAAAGGATATTACTCTATAACAAAAAGTCCCCCATGGGGTGATAAATATAATTTTGTGCTGATATCCAAGTGCAATCAAAATATGATTATAACTTGAGAATACATCCATGAGTGATAAAATCTCATGGCTTGATGTGAGATCAATAAGTTACTCAATGCTAGGTAAAATAAAGTCATATTCTAGGTAGGTGAGGTTAAGTTCATGAAATTTCACATAGATACATAGTCCCCTTATAGCTTTAGTGATAGGCCTGATGTTCAAAACCCACTGAGGATAATCAATGGGTTTAATGAAGTTGACAAAAAGGAAGCATTCGAGCTCTTCTTTGACAAGGAGAGATAAATGAGGATGCATGTTGTAAAGTTTCTATCTGATAGGCTTGGAATCATGGTTAGTCATAATGTTATGAGTGTAAATGGTAGGGTCAATATCATCTATGTTGGCATATGACTAGGTAAATATAATACTATGGTCTTAAAAAAAGGTAGATAAGTCTTATAGTTCCTTAGGGGTGAGAGTTTGGCCCAGTTTGACAACATGGTGGTTGTCTAAATCTCCTATGTCAATATTTATGGTGGGTTCATTCAACATGATTGAGTTCTCTAGAGGTAAGGATTTGTGGATGGAGGAGTTAGGTGCACCAAGGTAGGTGAGAATGGAATCACCATCTTGGCACTAAATAGTGTGAATAGTAGGAGAGTCTTATCCTACCAGTTTAGGATGGACTAATGGGATAGATATGGGCGACCCTTCATTTTGATAAGTCAAGGATCCAAGTGTAATCATGTTGATGAAAAAAAAAAAAGGTGGGATGATGTCCTCATCCTCACCCACAGGTGGAGGGGGTGTTGGTGAGGAAGGGATCTCTTATTCAACAAAGGTAGGGCTAGTTTTTTGGATTTCTTCTTATTGGGTAGAATGAAACCAAGGTCATGCTTCTCATGAAGCTTTTGAGTCTAAATCTAAGTCAATGTGTGTGGTCCATGCTCATATTATCCTAAACCAAATCCCTTCCAAGCACACTTGTGAAGGTATAGTTTGGCAAAGTCTAGGTTGTCAAAATAAGAGAAGGTAGAGATGAATGGTTGAGGTGAAGAGGGAGTGGTCTCAATGTTAAGTGGATTTTTAATTCCCCCATAGATATATTGGGTTTGATATCTTAGAGGCCCTAAGGAGGTAATGGCTCTAATGTTAGGGTCATAACCTAGTTGGTGGTTAAGCCTTTTGTATTCTTGAGGAGTTTGGAAGGCATCAAGGGTGAAGAAGCGACATTCTCCAAGGGTAAGGCATTAAAAGGTGGGTTTTAAAGGATCAGTGATGGGTATTTGATGCATGGGGATATATGAACTGGTAGGTGCCTCATTGGAAGGAGAATTAATGGCTTTAGCTTCTGTGGGTGAGGGCTTGGTGGTGTTTATTTTTAGTGCTTTGGATGGAGGTAAGAGAATGCCATTAGGTTGGTAGGTTATATTCCATGATACAAAAGGGATAGGGTTAGCTTGTATGGTAACAATTTGACCTTCATTTTCAAACTTGACACAATGATGGAGGGTGGAAGGTACACAACCCATGGCCTAGATCTAAGGTTTCCCTACTAAAACATTATACTTAAATTCACCTTCGACCAAATAAAAGAGCTTAGGGAGTGTGCAAGGTCCAAGCTAAATATGAAGGATGATGGTTCCCAAGGTAGTCGTCATAGTGTCATTAAAGGATCTAAGGATGACTAATGTTTTGGACATGACATTATCTGGTAACTTGAGTTTCTCTTAGGCATGGGAAGAGATGATGTTAATATTGGCTCCCCCATTGATCATAACCCATTTGATGCAGGTTTGGTTGATGTAGGATGTAATAGAAAGAGGGGGATCTAGGTCCTTTAGATGGATAGAAGGTATCTCAAAATCCTTGAAGGTAACAAGAGTGGAGAGTGCCTATGAAGGCCTCTATATGTTGAGAGTCTCTTGGTCTAACCTAAATAGCTTGCATATCCTCTAGCATGCCCTTAAAATGGTGGGGTTAGGTGTAAATGAGCTCATAGAGGATCCTATTAGCTAGGGTCTAGTGAAGTTGTTTAAAAATGAACCTCCTGATGGATTTAGAGGGGTTAACATCTGAGGTGCCTAAGATGGTAACTTTGGACTTAGTTATAAATGTGAAGGTTTAGATCTGGTTTGGTTTAAGGTGAGTTGGTGGGTATGTTCATGAAATGGACACTTTGGAATTCCATTTACCCTTTTTTTATGATTGTGTGACCACATTAATGGCATGGATAGAGGGGAAAGATGTAATGGGGGGTTGGGTAGATTCTCCATCACTCTAAGTTTAGAGTGGCGGATTAGGAATGTATTGGTGACTAGCTGTTGGGTGTATTGGTGGATGAATTAATGGAAGGTCATCTATTAAAAGATCATCCTCATCACAGATTTGGTGGATAATGACCTAGAGAGATTTGTATCTTTCCATGTCATTCCCAAGTGTCTTGTGATAGGGTCAAATTTGATGGTCATCATACTATGTTGGCTTTGGACCAAGAAGATCAAAATGTATAATGGGAGGTAATGTGAGGTAGGAGGTATGTAATAATCTTTGAATAATGGTTATATATTATTCTGATAGAGGTAAGAAAGGTTTAGGGATCATGGTTTAGGTTGGTAATATGGGAATGTTGGTGGCAATAGATTTGGTCAAAGATGGTTTGGGTAAGGTGGTGTTTCTAGTTGATGTTTTTGGTTTGGGTATGTTGGTATTTAGGGTGGTCAAGTTTGATGGTCTGACTATTGGTAATCTAGGAAGGAACAGTGCATCAGATAATTATTGGGTTGGTGTAATCAATGGTAGTGGGTGATATATGTTAAAAAGGGGGTTTCTTTTTAAGCAAAGTATAAGGGTGAGGCCCTAAGATAGAGGGCAAGGTAGATTCTTAGTCATGCAATGCTTTAATGTTTCCATCCTCTTAGTTGGTGTGGGTTGAGACTTAGGTATATACTTAGGTGAATTTAAGTCTACTTTCAAGGATGGGTGAACCAAAATCTAAATGGAGAAGGCACCAAGAGTTTTAAAAGGTTTGGTTGGTGATGTGCTGACTATTTTGGTTGACTAAGAAGGTGAAGGGTTGGTAAAAGTTTAGATTGGTTTTAGAGGTGGTGGAGAGATGATGGATTTGTTGGTTAGATGAATTCTATAAGGTTCAAGTTTGTTGATGTAAGGAAGCCCTAAATTTTTCTAGAAAGTGGTTTGATCCATGTCTAGTTTTGTAGCCATACCTAACTTTTGATTGAGTTTAGAAAAAGGTTTGTGTACTAGTCTAGACATCTAGGTATTGGGTATCAAGGAGACACCAATGGATTGAGGAAGAGGGTTGATAGTCTCATTTATTTCCTCAAGCAAAGGAGGTAAGTTTGGGTTTGGTGGTCACTCCATGAGGGGTGTTTTTGAAAAATTTACTCACTCAGGCATGGTGTCCATAGTTGTGGCTTAGTCTATAGTGAAGGGCAATGGTGGAATAAGAATGGTTGTCTATTCAAGTTGGATATCCAAAGGAGTGATTGATTATTCTAAAGCATTTATGATCAAATATAAGGAAAAAGGAATCTCCTTAGTTTGGGCCTCCAAAGGAAGGGAATGTGACTCTGCCACCTCGGTAGATGAAATCAGGGAATATCAAGTAGGTTGGTGATAGGAATATTGAGGACCATATTGACCATGTAGGTATCTTGAGAATATTTAGCTTGTTTATCCTCAAATTTAATAAGGGCATGGTTGGGAAAAGGTTTTTTGAAGATGTTAAGAGCTAGATTTTGAGGGGCATTGAGATTAACCAACATGAATTCCCCTTTATCGATAAGACTCTAAACAACATTATTGAAATTATTACATTGGTTAACATCATGTCTAATTACCTAATGAAAATCATAGAGGTCATTTTCATTATACCAAGTAGGTGACAGATGAGAAGAATCAAACTACTAGGAAGGTTTGATGGGTGGAAGTTGTATAAGGTTATCTTTTAGTAGCTTCTCCTAAGCTGAGGTTTAAAATTATCCAATTGGAGTGAATTATTTTTGGTTGCTTTTGTTTGGGTTCTTTGTATTTTGGTTGGAGGTAATGGGATAATTTTATTGAATGATATTGGGTGGAGGGGTAGTTTTAAGGATGATGGAATTCACAATTCCCCTGGTCTTAGTTTTGATATTGGCTTGGTTGCCTGGTTTGAAGGAAAAGGTTTTATTGGTCTTGAAGGTAGAGTTATTATTCTATATATTTACTTTACCCTCATATATGGCCTAATTTTTTAGCTTACGTGTTATGGTAAAATCCTCATCAAAATTTTTAAAGCTTTGGACACACAGTGTAGAAGATATTTGTTTGGTGCAGGATTGAGTAAAAATTTCTATAAGTTCAGGTTGAGGTAGGGAAAATGAAAGCTAATTAATCAAGCTTTTCCAATGGGAAACAAAATCAACAATAGACTCATCATAAAATTTTCTAATAAAATAGAGGTCTATGATATAGGTCTTCTTGGAAATATTAATGGAAAAGTGATCTAAAAATACTTGTACTAGTTGGGTGAAACAATAGATGGAATGCTTATGAGGGCACTATACCAATTGAGTGTTGGGATAGATAAATACATAGGGAAGGTTAAAATTAAAATTGAATCATCATAATAAATCATGTAACATACATGCCTAAAATCCCTAAGGTGTTTTTGGGGGTCCTCTTTGCTTTGAAATTTGGTAAATTTTAGAAGCTCCCATTGAGGAGGGTAAGCTCTTATAAGGACAAAAGGATGAATAGGTTTGTAATAAATATGATCATAGGATAGGATGTTATGAGACCCTAAAATGGATGATTCAAGGTTGGTCATCTTTTCCATGAGAATTTTCATTAGGTTAGTTTGAGGTGGTACACCAAAAGGATTGTAAGACTAATATTGTGGTTGAAGTTGGGTAACATATTGGTAATTGTTTGGCGGTTGAGAGGTTACTACATATTGGAATGTGGAAGATAGTCATTGGGTAGGGTAGGTGGATGATGGTGGTTGGGTAGTGGTTATATACCCTTGTGGGTTAGGGATGTATCCTAGATTGGGTTCAATGGGTAATTATTGAGGAGTCCCTATGGATTGGGTATGGGTGGTAGTTGGGTTGGTGACAATGGGTGAGGTAGTGACCTTTGTGCTAATGGGTGGTGAAGTAGTCTATGGTTGGTTTTAGGTTGTTTAGGTTCTCAAAATAATATATATTGGAATCAATACATGGCTTGGTATTGGGGCCTACCCCCTCACTTCATAGTCCCACAGTGATAAGGGCGTTGGATGCTTATCCAATATATATAGATATCTAGAGTTTATAATCAATTAGAGAGAAGGATTGTCAGGAATGGGTAAGGTGACTACTAGGTGATGAAATCCCATTCAATATTTATCTCAAATTGTTTTGATGTTTGATTGATGAAAGTGTTCTACCTAGTGTGTGCAATAAAAGGTGATGCTACGATAAGATTACTATGATTTAATTCAAAGTGAACTAATGTTAAAATCAAGAAATTGATACAATTGATTTTAAACCCAAAAGAAATTTTAGTTTTAATTATGTGCAAAGATAGAGAGAAGAGCATATAACTTCAAGGAAAACTTGAGTAAAGACTCTAGGTCCCACCAAGAGTGCTAGAATGTTTCATGCAAAATTTCAATTAAGTTCTAAAGAAAGAGAGAAAATAAAATCAATACGAGTGTGGTTGAAAAACCTATTTAGATGTCTATGCACTGAATCATAAGATTTTGAATATCTTCTATTTGGCTTGGGAGGAAGACTTGTAGATAAGAAAGCACTAAAGCAAACTAGATAGTTGGGTGGATTGCTTAGTGATAGTTAGATCCTGAAGGTGATAGCTTCCTTAGGGGTTTTCTATCAACACATTTCAAACAATCAAGTTCACAAAATTGGAAAGAATGTACTTGCATTAATTAAAGAAGATTAATAAAACTAAACACAATAATGGTTGTTAGTAAAATAGACTAGAAAGGATCAAATTAGTGATAAACTAATTAAAACTAGTGCTAATGGGTTGGTGTATGCTTCAAAAAAACTAAAATAGGTTCATGAGTGGTTAGAAACAAAGAAAATTAGATTTGATTAGGTGTATGTGGGTGAAAATAGGTTGCTAGTTTTTACTGCCATAGGTGACCATCAATGGTTGGGGTGACCGTTAGTAGTTAAGGTGACCATCAACAATCAGGCTAACCATCATTACTTCACTATGGAGTTTTGGGTTTGATAAACATATGAATTATGGGATCCCACAGATGGATTCTAAGAGTTGGGCAAGGGTTGGATTGATTGTGAAATAGAATTAAAGCATATGAATGTTGATAAATAAGTACCTGCCTTACCAGAAGTCAGTTCGGTGGGTGGTTGATGTAGTTAACCTATTAGTGGATTTTGGCCTAATTATAGTAGATTAATGGTACTTGAGAGCTTAGTTTCTAGGCGATAACAAGTTGACTCCCAATAAGATGGTTGATTTTTGATAACACTGATGATGTTGATTGACCTATAAAAGAAAACTCTTGGATGCTTGAGCTCCTGATAATTATTTTAGATGATTTGACCTCCCAAGCCTCTCTCTCTTATAGGCACAAGCAAGAAGTGGAAATGAATGTGTAACTAGGTCATCTAAATATAATTCATCCATGTAAAGGCTAATAATCATAATTATATAAGTTATATTTATAAAATCAATGTGGGGGTTTTGTATGTTGTTTGTTAAGAGGTGGATTCTGACTATTGATGGTCTAGGTTCCCAGGGCTGATCATTGATGGTTACCCTAACCATTGATGGTCAGCATCCTTAGGAAAATGGCTTTAATGGTCAAGGTCATTCAACTTGGTGAAACTAAGTGTGGATGCATTTGGTGAGGCCATATTGGTGTAGGTTAGTCCCAAGGGGGTCCAAGGTAGGTCTAAGGTTATTTTGACATTCATAATCATAGGTGTGTGTATTTTTAATGTCTACATCTCCTCTAACACATTAGAGTAATAAGGAAGTATCCATGGCCTCCAATGGGCAAGAAAGAATGGTATAAAAAAATTACAAGAATATGGCGATAGTGAATTAGTGGTATAGTAGGTTAGAGGGAAGAATTCTACCAAATAAATATTGTTGAAGGATTACAAAAATAGGATTTGAAACCTCATTGAATACTTTGAACCTTTCAACTTGAAATTAGTCCTAAGAGAGAGTAATATGTATGCTGATAGATTGGAATCAGTAGGATCTCATTTTGATATTCCAAATGATGTGAAAAGTAGGAAACATCAACCACATGTTAAGGTATTGGGGAGGCCACCCATTATGAATAACAATGAAATTTAGTAATTCTTTGATAGTGATACACAGATTATATCTTTTCTATGTGAGGAAGGTAAGTTCTCCTCAAATAATCAAGAAAAACTCTAAAAATAATATGGTGACCAAATAGTGTAGCTATAGTCCAACAAATTCCATAAAGGATTGGTGACACTTGAAAGTATCTTCAATGAATAAGATCAAGTGATAAAAGAAAAAGTAGGCATGTCTACAATTTGGGAACATTTTTAAAGAGTTGAAATCTTCAAGGATAAAATCCTCAAATTAGGAAAGGTATGTACTAAGGCTGATAAGGTTAACATTGTTAAATTATATAAGGAATTTTTAGATGTTTTTGTATGGTAATATGGTGACCTCAAGGGTTTTGACCCTAGTCTATCTAAATGCACCATTGAGTTAGATAAAAGTGCAAAACTAGTAAGACAAAATCAAAGACCCATAAATCCTAAGGTTGAGGTTTTGATGAAGATGGAACTAATCAAGTTGATTGAATCAAACATTATCATCCCTATTAGGAACTCATCATGGGTTGTTAATCTAGTGCCTATGAGGAAGAAGAGTGAGGAATTAGATTGTCTATTGACTTTGGATTTTTAAATAGGGTGTCTTTAAAGGATCATCACCCTCTACCTTTAGTGGAGTAAATACTTCAAATGGTTGTAGGATTTGAATGCTTCTCACTCTTGAATGGATATTCAAGTTATAACCAAGTCTTGGTTAAGGAAGAGGATCAATATAAAAATACCTTTACAACCAAATGGGGCACCTTTGCCTAAAAAAATGCCTTTTGGACTCTCTAATGTAAGGGATACCCTTCAGAAGTCAATGGACATGGCCTTCCAAGGTTTGATTAATAAGATGTCATTAGTTTACCTTGATGATATCACTATTTTTTCAATAGATTCTAGTGATCACTTGGCTCATTGAAGACTTATTGTTTGAGAGGTTCAGGAAATTTTGGATATCTTTGAATCCTAAAAAAAATATGTTTTTGTAGTCCATTAAGTAAAACTACTTGGACACATTATCTCAAAGGAAGGGCTAACCATAGACCCTGAAAGAGTGAAAACTATCTTGGCTTTGTCTCTACCATTTCATAGAATGGAATACAAAGTTTCCTTTGGAAAAATAAATTTCATAAGAAGGCTTATACCTAGTTTTTTATAGCTTTGTAAAACCTTTGACAACTATGCTAAAGAAACATCAAACATTTTGTTAGACTAGAGAAGGGAGAAGTAGCTTTGAATTTATAAAGTAAGCTATATCATAATCACCAACCTTAATGAATCCCAACTTCTCCAAGGACTTATTTTTATATGCTTTCTCTATTATTGACACCATATCTACCATGTTAATGCAATAAAATAATGAAAGAGATGAACAACCCATTGCATTTTATAGTAAAGGGCTTGTAGAATATGAAGAGAGTTATAATTTTGTATAAAATCAAGTCCTGGTAGTCATCATAAGCTTGAAAAATACTAAACATATGGTTTTAATTAATAAGATAAACATCTTGGTATCTCATCCAAGAGTTAAACACTTCCTTCTCAATAAGGACTTGAATGAGAAGATGGAAGGTTAGATTACTAAAGTGATGGAATATGTTTTAGAGATAAATATCATAAAAAGAGTAAGAGGGAGAGGCCTATGTGAAAATTCCCAAACAATGACACCTTCATATGCTACAAGTTGGATACAAGACATGTTAAGGTTCTTGCAAATAGGTGAGTGTCTAACTAGCTTAGATAGGTCAAAGAGGATATATTCTAGACTTCAATCCATACCCCAAATCCTTTTATATGGGGTCCTTTTAGATCATATCTTAATGGTATGTTACTTAGATGTGTGGAAATTGAGCAAATAGGTAGAATTTTAGAACAATTTCATGATGTGTCTATAGATGATCATTTCTCTCCACAAATAATAGAAGAAAAGATCATGAGAGCATGATAATATTGTCCTAGCCTCTTTAAGTATTAATATTAATGTTTAATAATGTGTGAAAAGTGTGATTTATTCACTAGAAAGTAAAGGTTGATAGCCTTACCCCTCAATCCCATCCAAGTTGGCCAACCACTTATGCAATGGGGACTTGATTTTATAGGCATGATTAATCCTTCCTCAAGTTTAGGTCATAAATAGATACTCATAGCCATATATTACTTTACAAGGTGGGTATATGAAGTATCCATTAAGAAAGCTAATGAAAAATTAGTCCTTGATTTCTATGAGGGCATAATGACTAGGTTTGGATCACCATCTACCATCATATTTGATAATGCATTAGTATTTATGGTCACAAATATAAGTGAATCAAATAATGAGCATGGCATATATCTAAGTATCTCTTATATTTATTACCCCGAAGAGAATGGTATTGCATAATCTACAAATAAGATTTTGATCAAGATTATCAAGAGGATGGTTGATGACAATAAGAAGTCTTGGAATATAATGTTAAGGATAACCTTATGAGCTGATAAAGTCACTCCTAAGAGAGCTATAGGTAAATCACCATACATTATTATGTATGTTAGATAAGTGAAAATTCTTATTTCTCTTGAGCTATCTACTTTAGAGTTACCACACTAGCTAGAACTAATAGAAAGAAATCATATGGAGGTAAGGATGATAGTATTGATGGAACTAGAAGAGAAGAGGAATGAAACCATGCAAACTTTGGAATATCATCAAGCCCAAATGAAGAAAACTTTTGATAGGAGAGCTAGTGAAATAAAGTTACATGAAGGTGATCTTGTTTCAAAGTGGGATGAAGATAGGTCCAATCCTGATAAGCTCACAAATTTTGCTACATTATAGAGTGGGCCCTATTTGATCAATTGTTGCAAGAAACACAATGCATTTTAGCTATCAAGACTCAGTGGATAGGTGATAATTATCCTAGTAAATGGGATATACTTGAAACCTTGATACTGAGGTTATTTTAATATTTTGTAAATAGGTTGCATCTCTTTTTTTCTGTAAGTGCTCAACACATTATTTTGGTATGAGTTTTACTATTGTGTTTTTCCTAAATGCCTTTGGAATAGTGTGTTTGCTTCTTTTTGTATTGTTTAATATGATTTTGAGTATTATAAAGGCATGTTAGTTTCATTTTTGTATCATAAGAGTGAATCCATTGCACAATGGGAGGATAAGGCCACTAATCTATCAACATTGGAGGCATGCTACCCCTAAGAATCACCAGTTTATTGACCAATCTTGACCTACAAGTCAAAATGGTCCACCCCTAAAAGTCAAAACTTTTAATAGAGTTATTAAATATTTTATATGTTATTTTAATGGTATTCTAATTATCAAGTAATGGTATTAATGTGGTCATATTTGTCCTTGACTAGCTTTGTTTAAGGTTGGTCTCTTGTGTAGTTGTATAGTCTCAAGGCCATTTATGAGTCATGGTGTTGTAAAGTGTAGTAAAAGTAATAAAATGGGTTTGAGTCATTATATAAGGTGGTTTTATGACTTGAAATTCATATATCTCATGTATCAACCTCTTATTATGTTGATATGCACCATGAAGCTA